>SZWC01002160.1:78765-91842 GCA_023375785.1 Penium margaritaceum
GGGGGGGGGGGGGGGGAAGGAGGCGGCTGTACATGATGGTAATTTTAGCCGACTGGCATCAGCCAAATTGCCCGTCACAACATTCTTAACGCAAAAGGAATGAAAAAATTTGCACATTATGTTCCTTCCTTACTTTCCTTGTGTTTTACCATTGGTCTAAACTTAAAACTCTGGCCAATCCACCTCTGTATTACACACAGAGTTCAGGGCTTGATTATTGTGCGAGCAAAGATTGGGCTTCCTAATTTGAGCAAAGCCCGTGATAGCAGAGCCTAGAAAACTCCCTTTCAACACACCAATATCCTCACAACCCCTTGCATAAAATCCTACAAAACAGTGCAAAAATAATCACAAGATCCCTTTGAAGGGCTCTTTAATCATATAATGAAGAGAAAGTTATGAACATGTCAATGTTCCATGTCTTATAACGTCTTGCTTCCGCTCGAGATGTTGCTTCTGCTGTTGCCATCGTCGCCGCTGCCACCGATGCTGCCAATAAGAAGTACCACCTAGTCTAGAGCGAGAAAACAAAGAGCTAGAGAGTGCAAGTTAGGGTTGGTATGCAGCCGGCAGGGCACAAATGCACTACGAGACATTGAAATGCCTGCTTGTCGTTCACAAACCTTCTGCATAACCCTCAGTTTCCATGCCCATGCTCGCCTTCTTCCCTACCTACCTGCCTGCCTTCCTTCCTGCCTCCCTACCAGCTTGCATGCCTGCCTGCTTGCGTGCCTGCCTGCTTACCTCCTTGCCTATTTTCCTACCTACCTAACTACCTACCAACCTGTCAGCCTGCCTGCTGCCCGCCTACCTGCCTGCCTCCCTACCTGCCTGCCTACTTGCCTGCTTGCCTGCCTGCCGGTCTACCTCCCTACCAACCTACCTGCCTGCTTACCTGCGTGCTTACCTAACTACTTGCCTGCCTACATAACTTTCTACTCGCCTGCCTGCCTGCACGCTCGCGTACCTGCTTGCTTGCCTGCCTACAAGCCTCAATGCTTGCCTCCCTACTTTCCTACCTACCTTCTTGCCTGCTTGCATGCCTGCCTGCTTACATACCTAACTGCCTGCCTGCTTGCTTGCCTGCATGCCTACCTGCATGCCTACCTGCATGCCCACTTGCCTGCCTACTTGCCCGCCTGCCTGCCTACCTACCTACCTCCCTGCTTACCTGCTTGCTTGCCTGCATACATGTTTACGTGCCTGCATTCCTACATGGCAGACTTCCTTCTTGTCTTCTTGTCTACATGGCAACTTGCCTTCCTACGTGCCTGGCTACATGCCTTCCTGCCTTCCTACGTGAACGTCCGCATTCCTACCTACCTCTCTGCCTATCTACATGACAATTCCTGAGAAACCAATGAAATACATCATCACGCATATTAAGAAATATCCATAAGTATATGCATAAGGGGCAAACGAGAGCTATCTGTAATAAGAAACGTAAAACAGAGGTTATGGTTTCATGGTATTGGCAAATGAAGCTTATCATGCTTAGGTATAAAAATGTGGCTTGCTATGCAAAGTAGAAAAGATTTGGGTGCTACAAAGAACAATTCTTGTCAAAATTTTAGAACATCACACTGGTAATTCTACAAGACAATAAATCATACTTATTAGTTTGTTTAGCCTATTGTAACACAGTCACCATGTGCTCTAATGTAGTAAGAAGGTCTTGTTGTTGTCAAAGATCTGTGTGGCAACCAATCAAACCTGGTACTTGAATGTGCTAAATTAGAAGATTTAAATCAAACTTGTAATTGAAAATACTATAAAGTAAAAGTACGTCAAAGGAAAATAGGAATGAAACAGAGCTCATCCTAGAGCTCTGACACAACGTGCCCCATCAAAGGGCACAACATCTTGCGAAATCATCAAGGCTCTCATTCGAGGGTCTCAACATGGTCACCACGATTTCATATGAAATGACCCGTAGGTTTTCAAGGGCGCCTCCTGTTTACGCTAGTAGCCACTACTAGATTTTCGAGGTTGTTAGAGGACTTTTGACCCTCCTACCCATGCAAATATAGCGCTGTAAGGCTTACTAGGTTGACGGAGAGGAACTCCTACAGAGTCCTTTTAGACCAAATGTACACTACAAAGGTGGATCTGACACTCAGAATGGGCTGAATGCCTAGATACAGCTTCTGGCTTGGAGATGAGCAAATCTTACAAAGATATCTCTATCATTGGTGTTCTTTTGTCTTTGACATAGTCTTGCTACCTCTTCTAGATAGTCAAGCCATTAAATAGTCAAGGGCGTCCACTAACCTAGGTTAGCAAAAGACTTTGAGGTTGACATGAGTCCTTAGGTGAGAGAACGTTTTCAAATTCTATGTCTGAGGTGTTTTCTAACAAAGGAAGACTATTGGTTTCCGAGTGTTGCTACTAGAGATGGAGTTGAAGTTAGTAATGAATTTTATTTTGGATTTATTGTTGGAGTTTCTCTTACAGTTATCAAAATGACTATGTCCAGAATGCTTTTATAGTTGGTTCTTAGCAAGTTGACCAGCTACTTTGTGCTTAGAGGAAACTTCTTGCACTAAGGTCGTAGTTTCCTCCACAATGAATCATCTCAATCCAAGGCATGTAGCCTCCTCCTATAGGAAGCTTCTTGAAGGTTGGAAACATGGTCGTGGTCCCAGTTGTTAAGTCGTTCATGTTGCCTTTTACGAAGGGCGATCCCCACTCTTGGCCATACTTGTAGCTAGAAAGACATGATTGAAGTAGTTGATGGAATTATTGTGTTGTACATGTGATAACTTATGTAATGCTTAGTCGTGCATGCAATTCTAAGTGTAGAATGCTCCATACACTAGAGCTTTACGTCAATGTGCTAATGCAAGTAGCAAGAAGTGCAGTCACGTGTAGCCCCACCGTGACTGGCCGCGGCCACTTATCCCATAGTGGTTGCTTCCACTACCCAATGACTGCCCAAACTAGGCCGGCGGGTGCACATAATCGTACAATGCATGTACCGCTCAAACATCTAATCTCTTTTCCCGTCTCTACCCTAATTTCTTGAATTACATCTAGCTTCTACAAGAGGAAAACTATGGCAAAACCGTAATTCACTATTTCTAGATAAAGACCCATATTATGCTATAAATACCTGTGATTTTCTATCTAAAAACGTGAGGTCAAAGTAGGTAATTAGCATAGCTATCACTAAATCCAACACTTGCAACATGTGTTTTAAGGGGAAACAATTTGATGAAGAGCAACATCTATAACCAATTCTTTTGCGGCACAATTGTTGTGTACATTGGATGAACTAAAATGTGTTAATGTAATTGAGATATGCTTAAAGTAGAAGCATGTATCTTCGAAGTTTATTAGTGTGTACAATAGTATACAATGTTATGTTAGAAAACCCCACTTGGATAAATATCATGATACTCCGTACGAGGCTGGAAAACGAAAGCCTCGTAGTCAATAAGCTTACGATGTATGATTCCATTTGTAAAAGATAGATTTTTGGGAATTTTACATAGATGAATACTTGATGTACATAAAATAATGGGATGTTACTGAAAAATCCTTTTTATGGTTATGCTTGTTTTACAACCTTCAAAAAATGTAATGACTTATTTCTCAAAAATAAAACATGTTTGTATTTTTATCATTGCTATGTCATTAGAGAGATGCAAAGTAAAATTTAGACAAGGTATTCATCAAACACTTAATGAATGGTACAAGATGCTTGCTTTAATAATGTTTCACACTAGAGTAACTCAATTTCATAAGGTTGAAGAATTAAGATTTGAATTTTTCTATTTTGGACCAAATAAGAGGGAAATTCTTTATTAAAGTGACAAACAACGGATTTATCATTGACTTCATTAAAAGAAGTGATAGACTTCCCATTTCCTTGTCATTAAAAACCATTTCCTTTGTAAAGTTTTCAAACTGGTGAAACCTATCTTCAAATTGATGTCATTTATTCACAAGTTTTAATTTGAAAGTTATTTGATCTGATGAGAAACAAATTCATAGTTGAAAATTATTTAATGTACGATGATTTATGCCTTTATAGATACATGGATATGTTTCCTCCCATATGATTTTAGGGAGATAGCTTTCCAAAGGGCACGTAGTCTGGTGTTTGCAAAGTTTGGAAAGGCATCATCATTCTCAATTGTGTATTCTTTTATCAATCAAAAATAACATAAAACTCCAATTCAATAATAATTTTATAATTGATGTACCATGTGATAATGTTTAAGTGCTGATAATTATAAGAATGGTATTTTTCATCATTTTGACAATCATTGCGACTTGAAAGGAATGAAATGTCTTCTTTCTTGTATGTTAATTTTCACAAATGAATTTCTTTTATCATTGGTGATGTTTCCAAACATGAAAACGGAATTATGGTAGGCATAAATGTATCCAAGGTTTAAGGAAAAATGAAACATTATCAAGAAATGGTTATGTTTTAGATGCATGAAGCGTTATTCATAGAGGAAAATGATTTTATTCTTCCATGTTAATAAAATTGTAAAAAAACTTCTTCTAAATTTTCTAAATAGTCATTCGTTTTGAACTATTTTGAAGAGAAATGCTTTGCAAACGAATGATATCAAACATTAGTCATTAAAACATTTGTTTCTTTTATTATTCTATGTAAAAAAATCAGATGTACATTCCTTTTGATAGTCTTGAGCATCACGTTGTCTTATCATGATACTTGAAGTGTGCATACTCTGACTTAAATGCCTTGTGTGGACTTGGTTCAAGTGAGTTACATTTGGATTTTGGATTATTCTTAGCGTGGTTATGAAAAACATGAAAGATGGATTACATATTCTCAAAAATCTGCTTTCAAAACATCATAACATGTTTTCTCCATAAGAAAGTAATTTCATATAAATATTTTTTGTTCGAATTTGGTTGTTTAGATAATCCATTGTCCTCAACCTTACTTACGTGATTCTCATGGAGACAAACTCCCATCACTTTGTTTATTTGTACTTCCATACATCACCACCATTTAAGTGGTCAGATCATGCCTGATTCTTGATGCTTGTACCTAGTGCACTTTTTAAATAATGTTTTTAAATAAGAACGTTTACTTAAAATAAAAAAAAGGATTGCTTGTAACCTTATGGTTCTTAAGAATTGCCTTCGACCCTTTGAAGATTACGTGATGGGGAGATTAGCTTTAACTATTTCCACGAAGGGAAAGTAAACCATGGGTAACATGAATTGTATGGTGTTTTTAAATATACTTATTACATTTAATATTGCATTATTCCACTCAACTCATGTTTAATCCTATTTTTTTTAAGGTTCTTCTTCTAGTAGTGATCGTTTTGTGCTTTATGATTGTTCAAAATAGCAAACAATTTTCTTGTACGCTTTTTTCTCATTAAAAAAAATGTTTTTTAAATTTCATTGGAAGAAGGCATTCTCAAACTACTACATGTTGAAACCATGGTTAAAAAATAAAAAGAAACATTGAATGATTAGATATATCTTGAGACTAGAATTGTGATTTTCACATAATAGAAGAAGTTATTTGCCTAAAGTAAGTTCCAATGCATGCTCAAAGTACTCGTATATACAACTAAACAATCAAAATGAATTGTAAAAGCTCCTTAAAGACATTTCACAAAATCATTAGAACATTTTGACCAATGGTGCCTCATGTTACAAAGTGCTCACACAAGTTTAAGGACACATTTCTTACAGGCTAACACTTTAAGAGCAGAAGAAAAAGATATGAAACCATTTTATTTACAATCTAACATTTGTGGTGATTTTTAATGTGAACACCAAATCTTCCTCTATGCATGATGACGTTTCAGTTTGTATGGAACAATAGATACTCAAAATCCAAGCATATTTTATTCATTTTTTTGTGTTTCTCTTTAGATCAAAGGGTATATATGCTATGGGCCATTTTATGAATACGGTATTTATAAAAGGGTACATTTAAAGTCATTTTTGTTTTTTTCAAGCAATGTGGAAAAAAATGATGTTTATGTTTGAAAACCTCTTCATTATGAATAGTGAGTAAGAGTGCTAAAGGCAACACAAAACAACATTATTGTATATGGGGCTTCGATACGGACTCAAGGAGTGATAATGCTAACCAAGTAGCGCCACCAAGTCTAGGCGAGTTGTTTTAGAAAAATTATGTTGTGAGATAGAAATTTTGCTTACCAATTTCAAACAATACCTTCCACAAAAGCATACAATAATGAAGCTATTTTGTTTCACAATCCTTATCATAGGATATGCAAAACATTGAAATAAAAGAAAATGAATGGCTCTCCCGTACGTTTTTGACATGAAAGAGATGCTTGTTGTTAGCCATTAACTTAGCATGAGAGATTCATAGAATTTAGATGTCGGATACATCAGCCCTTAAAACATTCATCGCTGAGAATGCAAGGGAATGCACGAAGATAAGAAGTAATTGTCTGTTTTTTTGAGATTTTGACCATCGAAATGAAAGGGAATAATATCTCTTCACACAAAAGATAACCTTTCTAACATTTCAAGGACTGAAACTAAAATGATATTTACTTGAAATAACTCATGAATGCTTTCTAGGTATTTATAAAATAAAATGAAGATGAATATGTAATGAAATCTGGAGGTGATTGAAATTGTTTCATTAAAGTAACAAAATCCTTTTATGCAATTATGATGGAAACACATGCTTGCAATGATGATGGTAAGAAAATGAAGACACATTTGAATTTCCTCCTTGAAGGCGTAAACATTCATATCATAGGAAAACATAAACCAATTCAACACTTAACAATGAAAAACTTGAATATGTAATGACCATTAGTTTTTATTTAAAAGATCAATAGATTTGGATCATCTTGGAAGAACATTTTTCAATGAATGTGTCCCTTTTCTGGTGTTCGTAAAATACCCATCTTGATTTCAACAGTGTGAAGTGGTCTTATAAAACAATCTTGCATGAAGGTTTAGAATATGAATGACACGCTCGCGCATGTTTGCATTCATGACGGAACGCAAGTTTGTGAGTCCCATTTTCGACAGTTGTAAGAACTCATGTACGAAGTGCGTATTGAGAAATCATAAACCTTCATCCTACATTTATACTTTGCATTTGTAGTGCGTTTAAAGAAATCTAAGCATGGCTAGGTGCATTACCTCTCATAAGGAAATTTGTATCTTCTTTGGAGCAAGATTTAATGGAGCAATTGTGAAGATACACGCACCCTAAATTGACAGTTTCAACATGGAAAAATTGAATTTGAGCCATTGATCTTGCTAAATTTCGGTTAAAGTCACTTTTGGTTTGGATGAATGAGTGTTGAGGCAAACTTTAAATTTAAATAAGGACAAGTTTTGCATTCATGGCAACGCAAAAACTCTTTTAATTGCTTCATTTTTCTTAAGATGTTAATTGAGTTTGTATATATTGTTTTTTAAGAGATTATTCACAAAAAGTGAACGTAAGATGCTTCTTGCTATCTCAAAATAATGTGCTCATGTGTTGAATACTACATCATGTTGGCTATTTGTAGAAACATATCATATATGGTGGACTTAAGAAAGACAAGATCACCTGCCACGGGAATGATCAAGAATGATTTTGATGGATGGATTCTTTGTTTAATGAATGTGAGAAAACAATAGAGATGTTTAATGTTGCAAACTATACCAAATGTTACAAAAACAATGAAATGTCTCTCTGAGGATTTGTTGATAAATCTCTCCTGAGTTCATATGTCAATGTCTATGTTGTTTTCTTTATGAATTCATCTTTAAGAAGTTTCAGAGACTTCACAAGCAATATAGAAGAAAAAAATCTATACAAACAGATTAGGGTTAATAGTTCTCTCATTCTAGCATTAACAAGCATAATGATTCCCCTCAAAATTCAAAAGTGTTAGCTTTTAAGAGGGTATGGAACATGCAACATCATTCAAAAGTTTTGAAAACGATTAATAAATTACATTAAATATTAACCTCGCAAGATACATAAAATTAATTGTTTTCAAATTCGACAATCTATAGTGAAATAAATTGTAAGCCTCTCTTGTTTTTTGCAAAAATAGATCATCCCAAAATTATGAATATGTTCCTAACATCACTTGTGAATCAAGGTGAGGCTTTACCTCATAAACCAAAATGATTTTAGAGTTTATGTAACATGCAACATAATTCAAACCTTTTCTGAATGATTCATCTTTTCCATCATATCATGCTTTTTTACATGATATGAAATGAAACCTTTGTAAACTCGGAAAATCTAAAGTAAGAGAATCATACGCTTTTATGTATTTTAACTAAGCAAATAATTCAAAAACCATGACTATTTCTTCTACATAACTTCTAGAATAGTGATGAGAAAGAATATAAGGTAAATTTGTGTGAAGTTTCAAAAGAATGTACAACATGCAATACTTGTGTATTGTTATGAACACTTGGTTAGATTTAGTGGTATTTATGGCTCTCGTTATTGACATAAGTACGTTTTCACTTTCATTTGAGTGTTTCTTCATCATGCATGATTTTTGCGATACATTCATTCATTTCGTAAATTAAAACTTGTCTACCATATAAAGTGAACACATCTGGCATTTATGTGAAGGAAAGTTTCTTTTGTTTTCGATGCACCGTATAAAGAAAAAGTATTGGTGTACTTTTTTATATTGCTGATTAATTATAGGTTCATAGTAAAACATTAATCGAAAAATATTTGTATTTGAAAATGAATTCATTGATTCAATTCGCAATTTTAATGTCCTTGTGGTAAAATGTGAACTAAATAACTAAATTAAGAATTAATTTTATATTATGATGGTGATTTTTTAAACGTTTCGTTGTAGAATCATATAGAAAACCAAGCGTGAGGTTGAAAAAGTGTTGTTCATGTGTTATCTCTTCTTTAGCAAGAATGAATAATATGATGTATAAAACTGAGAATTTCCAACAAACATTAGATCCATGCAAACACCATTTTGTGCAATTTTGTAAAATAAATTCAAGATTACATAGAAATGCAACCACTATTTATTATTTTGCAAAAAACGTTCCAATGCTATTGACAAGTTTAAGGGATTCTTCGTTAAAACACCACACTAAGTGAGAAAACAACAATTTGGGGTGTGTGGAGTTAAAATGAGGCATCAAATATTTTAATCATTTCCACTTATAATTTTGTTTTCGTACAGAAAGAGTGAAACCTCCCATAATGCTACAAAATATTCAAGTAGTTGTTCATGCTTGCGAGGAGATGGAGAAGGAGAGAAAGACATTATCTTTTATGTTTTTTTATTCTTTGTTCCCTATTAAAAGGGCGAAAGGGTAGAGTCCTAACCTCGTTTGATACATGAATATTGATTGAAAGAAGAAGTTATTGAGGTGTGCCTCCTGCTAATGTTTCTCGCATATAACCTTTTTGAAGCTTTGAGAGGAGAGGGTAGGGCGACACATAACCAAACGTATTGCTTGAATGATGAGAAACTTGAAAATTAAAGTTGAAGGTGGAAGTTTGATGTTCTATCATATGGATTCGTTGATTATATTTGAGGAAGGCAGTCTGAAATCTAGATGTACATGTATGGCAGGGAATTGTAGAGTTACGTAGATGAGTTCAACATCATTTCCCCCCCCCCATATAACTTATTGTTGATTCATTTATTGTCTCGTGGGCTTCTTATGTGTTAAGCAATATGACTTGTACATTCGGTGGTGGAAGGTTTAAAAACCTTCCATAAGAGAAACTTGGGTTCTTGATTGAAGTAGGCTTTTCCAATCTTAATCTTTACCTATTAAGGGTGAATGCCCTCCTCATGTTGTGTGGGGCGTATTCGCATTGGTCTTTGCTTTCTCTACACAAACATGCATCAAGAGCACTATCTGTTTAAGGTAGCAGACCTTGCAAGACTTGTATGGGCCTGACTCGACAATCTCCTAAAGCCTTGGTTAACAAGTCTTGAGTTAAAGGCTTGGAACAAATTTTATACTTGGAAAATGTTGAAACAATGTGAAATTGAGTGGAGCTCAACCTTTTTTATGTGGTGAACCAGCAATTGGGGCACTTAGAGGAGGTGCCTCCTTCATGTTTTTTATGTTTGGTTTGGTTTTGGCACTTATGGGAAACTTGTAACCCATGCAAGAAGAGATGCTTAGGCTAAAACTTTGCGAACACTAATGTCCTGGATGCTCCATGGAAAGGGAAAATGATACCTTTCAAGTGAGCTCTAGGATTCACCTTCAATGCCAAATTTTCTCAATCATTGAATTTAAAAGAGGCATACAAATCCTTCTTGAGAATTCCAACAATCTTTATTGCACCCAAGTCTCTTTTCATAACTTTGAAAATGGATTCCACATTGTTATCTGTTCAATATGAGTGATAATGACTTCAAACAGAGCTTATAGTTGATTTAGAAATTAAATACTCATGAAAGAGTGCTTTAGATGTAGTGTTGCTTGTATTATATGAGAAATTAAAATCAGTATTGTAATTTCACCTTGAAAGACCCCCCCTTCCTCGGTGCATCCATGATGCAAAGTTTGTGACATTTCAATGCTCATGAAAACCTACTTGATGTCTGTAAAAACAATTTCATTTCCAAACTTAAGTTTATATTCATTTTCTTTTGCTGCCTAAATCTTAAAAAATGATGTTTTTCTTATAAATCAATCTCACCACGAATTCTTTTAAAATTTTGATTGGGTGTGGTGTAAACAATTTCTTAGTTTGTGTGAATTTGCAAAGAATGCGTAAGATCTTTCGTGGAGGAAAGGAATCACATGTTTTTGTGCGCCTTGAAAATATTTTTCATTAGTTTTCTCTTATTATACAAATGGGAAATCTTCCACAAAATTATTTTTTGTATTTGTGCACACTTTTTACTTGAAGATGGCGTATGAAGTGGCATCCAACTCGTTTGTAAGGTCTTCCTTATTCTTATGAGTTGTAAGATGTTCAGCTTTCATTTGAAGTTTAGTTTTAAATTAAGAGACATTATTCGTACTTTTATATGTCATGTGAACAACAAGACAACACTTTTCGTTAATGTATTTGGGGTAGTCCATTTTTACTACTATGTATGATGTGTTATGAAGATCTTTATGTAACTTAAAACTTCATTATGATTTTTATGTTGTGTTCTGGACTCCCCATGTTTTCTATTATTATTTTTGTATGCCAATTGTTCTAAGGCCTTCCCTTATCATTGCATGTCTATTCCACAAATTGAATTCATCAGGTCCATCATTTTTACCTCTTTATTTGATTCTTGTCTTCTTTCCTTCTTGATTCACATAAAGATCTTGCATTTGTGGAAGGTTTCTATTTTTTATGATTTTTTAACATTTTCAAGAGATGCTTTTGGGAAAGATGGGTTTCATGGTAGAAGCACCATTTTTTTCATGCAATTTTTAGATTCTACTCCCTCTTTAGCTGCAATATCTCATTTTTTTACACACGTGCAATTACAATATGTTGTAATGTGCATAACATATGATGTTTTCATGGTTTTGTTTTCAAATCAATTTTGGATAAATTTCCCATGATAACCATGTTTATTCAATGTCAAACAAAGTTTGTTGATATCGTGTTGTGGATAATTAAGCATGTGATATCTATGTGGATTAAGCAAGCTTACATTGTGGTGGATCTACATGTGTTCAACTTGGTTGAACCCTGCACGACCAGTTACTTCCATATGTTTGATGTAAGGCCTTTCCATGTGAGACCAGTGTACGTTGTATACTTGTAAACAAGTATCATTTGATTTTATGTTTTGCAAAGGGACCCGCCTTCTTTGTGTGTGGTACATACATGAGTTTGACCATGTTATTTTGGACTTATGAAAGCATTCTGTTCCTTTCCATGTCAATAAGCTTTTTTAGGCCTTGGAATTTTGATGCAGTCATAAGTTTAATCAAATATTGTTTTAACAAAATTCCTATCTTCTTTGTCATTAAGCAAACCAAATGACAACATAGTGGTTGTGGAAGCATGTGGCATTCTTTGCGACAATGGTGACAGCCACCCATGTGATATTTGTGCTATCAAATGTTATGATCTTTTGGCCACTATGAATCTACAAAAAGTCTCTTATATAAAGCAAGAGTTCAAAGTGATTTTGCTAAGGAAATCATCGTATTTTCCTTATAACTTTACATTGACATGGCATTGAATCATGTTGTGTGGGTGGAGGTGACATGTTATGAAGGTATTGAATTCATAGATATATACGTTAGAATGGCGTTGTTCATCAACAAACTTTTTGAAGAAATGATTACTACGATGTTAGGTGCCTTAATCATTTTAAAGTATGACCACTGCACTTTTACAAACATTTTATTCTTACATTAGTAGCATGTTTGACATTTTCCAATACTTCCATAATCTGTATTTCACTATTGTAAGTTGTTTGTATACCTTTCATTCTCCTCATGATTCCCATGTATCTATTGCAAACCAACGTGATTGGGGGTCGTAGTTTGTGCCACACCATGTTTTGTCATCACCCTTTAGCGTTGAGAACCTTCACTTTTAACAAAAACTACGCCAACAAAGGGCACTTTTTCTAGAGAGCTACCCTTAAAATATATATGCAACATTTGTAGGCTCAATTTCGATTTCTGGTACCTTCCTTACGAGAGATTTTATAATCAAAAGATACGCTGCAATGATGTAGCAAGTATGGAATTTCACTCTTTTGGTGCACAGCTTTGTGAGTGAAAGAACTCGTTACGCTTCGAATGTAAGAAGAATTGTCTGTAATAACATGTTGAAAAAAATGTAACACAAAGTTGACCACTTTCCTTTTAGGAAAATACAAACTTTTTGCACAACAAAATTTCCCCAAGCCATCATGAATGCGAATTGGATAGCTATACATCTTGTATTAGCATGTTGATTGCATAGCTATACATTTTTCATTAGCTGGTAATCATGGGAAAATCTCAAGTTTCCATGATTGGCTTAAAAAAAACCATTACCCTTACTACTTGAATCTTTGTGAGACATTGTTTTCCATTGTAACTCACTTTTCTTGAGGAGGCAGAAAGATTACTTCCAAAATGCCCACATTCTCACACACATACACACACACACACACA
>SZWC01002160.1:91988-102800 GCA_023375785.1 Penium margaritaceum
ACACACACACACACACACACACACACACACACGCACACACACACACACACACACACACACACACACACACACACACACACACACACACACACACACACACACACACACACACACACACACACACACACACACACACACATAAACACATACACGCACACACACACATACCTACACATGAAAAAAACATGAATGATTTCAGGTTTTTTGCACACTTCTTATCTGTTTGTAATGGGGAAAAAAAGCATGAAATAGATGCATGGGATTTTGCACTCCTACAAAAAGAAACTAACCACGTATATGGATGAAGTAAAAGCAAGTTGCGCATGCTCTTTGTTTTTGAGGCGTGGAACTTGAATTTCAGCTCAACAATTTCTCATAGATTATGCATCATCATTCTATTTTAAATGATGTTTATCGTAGCCCAAAATTCGATAGAGGAACAATACAGATGTGTTGGTTGACTTGCACCATTGATGAACAACGTCCAAAAGCACTCAAGAATGTGTGCACAAGACAAGAAACACTCATTAGGCATGAAAACATTGAAGGTGGCATGTTGCAAATGGTTTATGGTAGTATGTATAAAACGTTATGAGAATCCTACCATGGTGGGTAGTGTCTAGGGTTGTGCATGATTCCCTCGAGTGGTTGAACACTTTTGAAGGTTGTTTAGGTCATTGGCGAGAAAAAGGTAGTGGTGTCAATTTTGTATAGTGTTTTGTATATGTTTGAATAAAATTTCCATTCGTGTTAATCATAGTCTTTCTCTATGTTGCAAGGAATTCACTCAATTAGAAAAACGATTTCAATGAAAAGGAGTATAAGAGACATCTATTTTACTTAAATCTGAACAAGAATTTCCAATGCCAAAGTGGATGCAAACGTTTCATCCTAGTACACCACTTTGTATAGTAAGTGATGTAATTACGTGAAGATTCCTTTGGATGAGTCAATAAGGAAGCAACATTGTTTCAACTATTCCCCATCACATTAGACTATGAGTGTAAGAGTCATAGGAGTATGTTCAACACATCGGGAATCTTCACTTAAGCATACTTGTACTCAGTCATTGTCAGATTTCCCGTACTCTAGAGAAGCACTTGTCATTGTATGCAACTAACAGATCCCTTAGGTTTCCTTGAGTTCATGGAAACAAGCTTTGTTAGTTTTGTTGTACACAACTCATCCACTGTTAAGAAATCATACAAAGGTGGAGGGGAAAAGATCGCACATCAATTTTTTGTAGAGTTTAACCATGGACATTGTCAATATGTACTACTTAGTTTAACTTGCTTTCATATCTTGGCCTTTTTATCATTACATTTGTGTCAATAGTTTTCCTTTCTTTGGCAAACCTTTCCCCCCCTTTTTCTTTCAAGTTATGGCCTTGAGGTTGTTTATTCTTGCTTGCTCTTTTACCTGTATCATTTTTCTCCACTCCCATTTCATGTGCCAAATCAAATCATACTAATGGTACTTGATTTTGGATGTGACCCCCCATTTGTGCTGCAAATGTTCTGTTTTTTTGGGATTACTCAAGACTTGGTACACATGTCTATGGATAATGAAATTTTTGTAGACAACGTGATTGTTGCGGGCTCACTTCACAATAAACTAGCACTGAATATTATGTATCTTTCCTTGGACACATTCTCTTTTCTCTTTGAGAAAATCCCAAAATGATACTCACTTTGGAAGAATTTGTAGATGTTTTCTTCTATTTCATTTTCTTCTTGCTTGATCTTGAGGACCTCTTAGACATCATCCTGATCACCATTGAGATTGTTTGTGAGAAATGTTACGAATACAATCTCTGAATGAAGAGGATACTTGGCCTTTTAGAATAAGGATTCAATTTTGAAAAGTTTGTTGAGTGTGTTGTGAGTAATTGTGCCAAGTCGTATGATTTTAAAAATGATTCATTTTTCATGAGATTTTGTTATAATTTTATTCCTTTTTTTCTAAGCTTCCTCAAATATGTCCTTGATCATCCTCAAAACATGGTAGATGCAAGGAGTGAGATGCTTTTGTGAGGAATGAAAGAAGCTTTGCTGAAGTGCTTGTACTTCAATATTATGTTTATCTGCGAGCACTAAAGCATAGTCATGCAATAACAATCTGTACATTTCCATGTTTCGTAAACATGTTTAACTTTTTTAAAACTCATTTCGATGGCCTGGATTATTCTCATTATGAAATTTATCAACCGTGGTCTTTTGAGGATTTATTTAGACTGATTGATTGTATAGGAAATATAACTTGTAGCCTTCTTGTGCCGATTGGTTCTTGAATACATCCATGTGTCCTAGCTTACACCGTGTGTGATGGTGGTGCTTCTTGAGATGCAAAAGCTTAGTGTTGTGCATGGTAATTATGTTTCTTCCATGCCATTTTTCTGACCATGTGGGGAGGTTGTGGTTCATGAGCCACTAATAACTTTAATGTGACTGTTTTTCATGTTCTTTAATATTTCACATCTTGGAATATCATGGGAAAACGATTTGGGGAGGATTTCTATGCAAATGATGTGTAGAAAATGCTTGTACTATACAAGTTGTGAATATAATAAGAATGTCAATTACTTGTGAAGTTTTGTGATTTTTGCGGCTTGAAGTTCATGTGAAAGTCTTCAAAATTCCTTTGATGTTGTAAAAAAATTGGATGATTTTTTCTTTTTTCAAAAGTCATTCTTCAAATCCATTTTTGTTGA
This sequence comes from Penium margaritaceum, assembly GCA_023375785.1. Lineage (NCBI taxonomy): Eukaryota > Viridiplantae > Streptophyta > Zygnematophyceae > Desmidiales > Peniaceae > Penium > Penium margaritaceum. The sequence continues at coordinate 94,699 of SZWC01002160.1, forward strand.
CTGATTACAACCCAATCGTACTCCACAACATGCACCTTTGATTCTTGCTACACAATATATTACGTCTCCTTTGACGAATGTGATGTGATTTTGACTTGGCATTATGGGTGGCTCGTGAGATGGTTTTCCTCCACTTAACCCATATGCATACCATGAAAAACTGTTGAAGTATCAAGTAAAGGGAAGCAAGCATAGGATTCCCCTTTGCCATGTTATGAGTGCTTTATAGAAGTGGAATGCCTCTTATGTGCATGAAATGGAATCATTTGGATGAACTTCTAGACCAAATGCTTTTGGAGAACTTCTCGACCACCAATTTTGGGTACTTTTACCTTTGATACACTCCATTCAGAGCACCTCCTTCTTGATGTTACCCAAAGCAAGGACTTTGACCCTTTCAAATAGGATCATTTTGTGGTTAGTATTGCACCTTTGGTAATAGCGAGAGGAAGAATCCGAAATGTTAGATGGGAAAAAATGAGCATCTTGATTCGTTCGAATTATTCTCTAAATAAAATGTGCAAACTAGGCGAGCATACATCATGGAGCATGAAGGGTGGATTCCTTCCTTCATTGTGTGGAATGCCATGAAATGGATATTGGCTGGGTTTTCAGATTATCGTCTTCTGTTCAAGCCTCCACCAAGCTTGGTAGGCTTTGTTGGGGTAGTGAGGGCCTTGGAGGGACTTTTTGGTATGGCCATTGTTTGAGGATGTATAGTGAGAGGCTTGATCACAGCCCCCTTTTGCATTGTATTGGGATCAATTTGAATAAAGAGGAGCTCAACCTTTATAGTCAAATGGATCAGGAATTTTGACCACTTAAAGGAGACTCTTTGTTCATGTGGTATAGGTGATTTGTGTCTTGTGCCTTTCTTAGGGTAACATTCTTTCTCCTAGAAGCTTCTTGTTGTTCATAGTTTAGAATGGCCTCGTTATGGCAGTAGAGAAAATCTTCTTTTTCATGGAAACTTTGTGAAATATCCAGTTAGAGCTTCAAAACAAGGTTCTTTTCTTAAAGTGATATCGTTTGTTTAGCATTGAACATGCTAGACTAATGCCTTAGAAGTAGAATTTTGGAGTAATATAAAGCTTCTATGCAATTGGCTCATGTAAATAGAGGCGTTACGGTTCATGCATGAGGGTGATGATGTAGTGTAAGATTAATAACTCTAGTACTCATTGCATGACTAGTCAATTATAAGGCTATTATTCTCTCCCACTTCCATTTGTTAAAAGTAAGAAGATAGATTACACCCCTCTCGCTCATGTGAGCACCCCATGTTAAAACGTGAGGCACTTTACCTAGTTGTGGTGTCAGATGTCGGATTATATTTCATTTGTATAGGTTATGTTTCTCTATAATGATTACCCACAAATTTATAAGACTTTACAAATTTTCATAAAGTTCCTTCAATGTAGCGTTGCGTTCACCATATCAAACCTCTTTTCTAACATAGGTATTGTACATCTGTTTTTGTTTTTAGTATGAGGAAGAGAGGGCATTGGATAATTTGGCGTCCATTCTTGTGTTTTTTGTTGAATTGTTTTGTTGTTTAGTCAACCATTATCTTATTTCGTTTCCTTGGATATTCTTGCAATTGAATTTGACCTTTAGATGCACTTTTCCATGTAATTTTATGCATTTTGTTTATTCATACATTCAGCATGTATATCTTTGTACGTGTTTTGGATAATATGAATGGAAATATTCTCTTGCTTTATTGAAAACATACAATTATAATTATGTATTCATCATCATCATTCCTTGTGGATCTCCATGTTAAAACATATCACTTAGATTTTGTATGGTATCTTAGTAACTCTTGAGGATTGAATCTTATGATTTTGCATTAGGACTATAGTTTTCCTTTTTTTTTATAAAAATAAGCATTTTGAAATTAAATTATTGATGTATCATTTTGGGGAGTGCAAAAATTATGGATTTGTTTTTAAAAATTAATGAATTGACATTTTAATTAAAGGGAATGGTTCATGAACTTTACAAAAAAACAGAATAAGTGTTGTTCAAGATAATGAATGGATTATTATGCAAAATATTATATATTTTCAAGTTTAAGGAACATTTTTTTCCTTTAAGTTTCTAAAGAAATATTAGAAATAAATGATTTTAAGTTCTAGACAAATAGGTAGAGAATCATCTTGTAGTTATGTATGTTATGAAATAATCTCTTACATTTTATCTTGTTTGAATTTATTATCCTCTGGCCCTTTCACCTTTTATGACATGGATTTTGTGACAGTAAAAAATCATTCAAAACATTCATTGTATTACTTCACACGCTTTACAACATGACGATGTGTTTTGATGATGAGGAAAATTATGGATAGGGTGTAAGTAGATAGATATAAGTTTGTATCCTAGTGGAGAAAAAGAAATGTTCATAGACATTATCATCTTTGACGCTTTTTGGACATTGGTATGATGTGGTTAGGTCAAGAATGAATTTATGATTTCATGGGATGGTTGATATATCATTGATTTGCTATTGTCATGTTTATGCATTTTTTACTTATCATGAATGATCATGAAAAAATGTGTGAAGGGTTTAAACTTAAGATGGGAAATGCTATGCACTTGATTTATCACATGTATGATGTTGAGTATGCAAATCCCTTGTAAGAGGATTTCTCCATCTGAATGATTATGTTTTAAAACTTGACATTCATATTCTGAAAACATGTATTGTTCATGGACATTCAACGTGTATTCCTTCTAAGAAACCCCTTTTTTGATATCACATCCATGCATTCTAATGGAATGCATTTGAAGGATGGTTTGAGCACTAAAAAAATTTATAACCTTGTATATAACTTGACGATTTGTTGAATGAAGGCATTTACTATGCTTTATAACTAACTTTAATTTGTTTTTTATGCACTTAATGAATTTTAAGAATCTGATGTGAAAGAATGGTACTTTGCTATTGGCTCCTTGTTGGATTGTGAACACTTATTGTTTTTGCATAAAAAACAGTGATGTTCATGTACACATCGCTTTTGCTCATTTAATGTATGAAAGACAGGCTGTAGGGGATGAATTGTATAGGTAGGTTCAATACTGGAAATTAGAATGCAAATTCTGACCATAAAGAATTGACCAACAGAATTTTCTGACTTGATGGATATCAGAAGAGCCTTTTGCAATGATTTAATCTGTACTGCATGTGTTGTATATAAATGAATTTGAGCTTGTGAGGAAGTTCGCAATTTTCGCCTTTAAAATCTATTAGCATCGCATTTTTCTTTGTGAACCGCACCAGCCGCCTCCCCCCCCCCCCCCCCCCCCCCCTGAACCCCGACCTCCCTGAAGACCACAGCTCCCCCTCCCTTTTACCGATTTTGCTAGCTTTGCGCATGTTTTCCGAGGGAGATTCTGAATGTGCATCGCTACCAGACCAACCGGAGGCAGGTGACAACTCACGAAAGAGAATTTTCCCATATGAAACGCCTTTCGACGAGATTTCTGACATATCGATTGGCGACAAAAGCCACAATCGCACGCACTTCCTGACAAACAGACACGTGCTCAGATTTGCTCGCCTTTGTCGCTCCTTTTGACAGGGAGCAGGTGGGCCCGGTTCATGGACGATACCTCATTGGTACAGTCTTATGTCCGAAAAAGATTGCACAGCCGCATGCGCACTAATGCACTCCTTCTAGTTTTCCTTTTGCCGTAAAGCAAGCTGGTTTCACCTCGTGCTCTGTACCCGTTGTCTGCACGCTCTGCGTCCTGTATCTTCTTGGCCTCAACCTCCGTGCCGAAGCTGGACCTGCTGAGAAGATAACCTCAACAGACACCTGTCGTCACAAGTAACATCCTACACCGCGATACATGGCAGGCAACCACCCAAGGGTTCTGAAGAACAAGCAAGTCTCGCTTTCATGCTTGGATCACACGCTCCATTTTTACAATGAAAACCGATTCCCACAAAACACAGATATAAATCTGGTATAACGAGTTCCCAACCACGTCCGTGCATGAAATGAACAATGGTTCAATCAACAAAGTTAGTGAATTGTAAGCCTTTATTCATTAATTTAAATTAATATCTACAATGAAAAGAACAATTCAAGCAAGAAAGGGAAATAAAGTGAGACTCATAGGAGAGGAAGGTGAAGGTGGAGCTAATGTAGCATGCAAATGAGTTCAAACTGAATAAGTTCGTAGAATAAGTCACATTCAAGGATGAGTTAAGGAGGTATTTTGAAAAGGAGTTTTTCTTTAATGGAAACATAAGGAAAGAAACCAAGGATGGTCAAGTTGAGAGAAGGAAAGGACTCCATATTGTATGAGGAGAAAGGGGAGATGGGGAGCTCAAAGTTTTAGAGTTCAACATGTCGCCAGCACATGAAAGGACTAGAGAACTGTATTTAAGAATTTTCTTCAATGCAGCCCATAAGCCATATGTGAAATGAATGAGATTAAGGTAGGATCCATAAGGTATGAGGAACAATGAAGGTGAAGGTTAAAGGTAAGGGATGGTAGGCATTTAAAGATATGGGAAGCTTTGTGGGCAAAAGTGAAGGAAACATGAGATTGGTAAAGGTAGCATTTATGAGAGCAAGGGAGATGCACACAGAAGAGCGAAAATCAAAACTTACATGGATGATGTTCAACTTACAATGAGGAGATCTAAATAACGGTGAGATGATTGGAAAGGAGATGACTTGATATGGAGAGGAAGTAAAATTGAACATAGATCGTTGCTCTTAGGGACGCATAGAAAAGGCATGAAAGAGGAGACCGGAGAGCTTGTCAGAAATATATGAAAAATTCATCACCCGAAATAGACTGAGCAGGCTCTTCTTTTGGCCTCATTGAAAATCTTCTTCCAGTTCAAGCTGGCCAAAAGACCTGTCTTCGGACCGGAATCAATTGACTTTACTTGACCTGTTCAAAGAATTTAGTTCTCCACACGTGATTTTGTCTTTTACGGCGATTGAGTTCTCCCCGCCATACTTGGATTGTGCATCCCCGTCGCTTGTTTGCAAATAGACAACGGCTGCAGCTATTTGCGATTTTCGCGCTGTATCCATGAATGAACTCCCGATCCGCGTGATTCTGTGACGAAACACGGCCGCGCGTGGGAACAAAGAAGTGAACCTGGGTGATTCATCCCACGCATATGTCGCAATTGACGCACCCAATCGCGCCTGGTTAAGCGCATGAAACCCGACCTTTCCAGTCTCGGGACAGTGTTCAAGATCTTTAGGGAGTGTTTGACATCCAACTTAAGTCCTCGGAGCATACTCGATCGAATTTGACTCTGCACCCAAACTGATCGACCTACGATCTCCACAACCGCCGGAATGTGGCAATGATCGCATGGTCGATTTGACGTTCTCGATGTACGCTGCGGCCACAGAAGTCGGTACATCGTAGCCAGAAGAAAATATCCAGACAGACTGGGTTCCGAAACCAGACTCGCCAAATCCCCTGTCGCCCCGCCTTCAATGTTTTGATCGGCATAAGCCGCTTCTTAACCATTTTTAAACACAAAAAACCCCGTGAGGCCGGCGGAGTACATTGTTTTAGCAAAATATACCCTGAAATAAGGGGTACATTGTTATATGACAATGTATCCCGTTTCCGTGTTGAATCATCTATTGTATTTTTAGCATTATTTCTCATTCTTGGAACACGTCCTACGTGTAAGGTGGAAGATCATCCTATCTTCAGGTGTCGTGCTTGAATTTCTCACGTGTTTGCATTTTAAACCCTCTCGCTAAATAGTTCTATACAACATGTCCCCCACCCCCACCATTTCTCAAAAAGATGGGTGATAACCCCATAAACATATTTGATAACGATATAATTTCATATTAAGAGAATCCATAGCATTTTTCAAATGGAAACGTGTTAATGACCATGTACCTGACGCGGTACCCCGTTAGTGACACTCCGGTTCCGAGGAGTCTTGAGATCAAAGTGTTGAAGTCGGGGAATATGGAGATAAAAATTGAAACATGAGGTGAATGGAGATATGAATCCTTCAAAAAAGGTTGATAGCATTTTAAAACACCCGAAACAGGGTACTGGTAGCGTTGTTGTCATAGCCACCCTATCATAGAACTGCACTTCCAATGACTGCCCATTTCATTTTTGGTTTGCTTCATGCTTGTGAAAGACCTTGGCCATCATAGAACATGTGATAAACCACGTCGTCTTGTGTGGTGCGACGTCTTGCGTCTTGTGGAGACGTTGTGGCATCGCCAAAAAGGTAACTATTGCCTGTCATTACATTCGATGTTTCAAATTTTGTTTCAAAACTGTTCTCTCTGAGTATTTTTGATCGCATTGACAAGTGATTTGACCCATGATTCATTCATTCTTTCTTTCTTCAATGTAACGACACATGCATGGACGGTCCACATTGCTCGTTTTGGAAGTGACTGTAGCGGGAGGGCCAGTTCGGCCCTCCCACCTCGCGATAGCGAGGGGGTGGCTGCAAGCCACCCCTCGCTATCGCGAGGGCTGGCCGGTGGCCAGCCACCCGCTGGCTACCGGCCGGCCGGCGGCCGACCGGCTGGGTGGCCGGCGGCCGGTCAAGTGGCCGGCCGGCCNACGAGCAAGAGAGGACGAGGGATAGGGGGAGCGAGGGTGAGGTCAAAAACTACTGGCGCGAAATCGCCAGCGTGCCTCGCACGCGACGATTTCGCGCCAGGACGACAAAAACGTAAGTCGAAGTTCGTTTGCGACGAACTTCGACAGAATATAATCGGAATAACTCGTGCGAACACACGAGTTCGAGGTAAAAACCCCCGGTTTGGGTCCCAAAACCAGGGGTTTGGCTAAAAACGGAAATGGGCCTCCGGAGACTCGAAATATTCGAGTCTCCCTGCTCTGGGTCGTTGATGACGATTGCCCCTCAGTCTCGCGAAGGGGGAAAACCCCTGACGCGGACTGAGAACGCCATTCTGCGAACTCCGACGACGACTTCAGAGCAGGAGCTGGAGATCCGGCCCGTTACAGTGGTTCTCAGAGCGAGACGACCCTCGCGACCAAGTGTTCGACGGAAACGGCGGCTACGACATAGATAAAACGCCGCCGGCAGCTGCAAGCAGCAGCAGAAACGCCAGAAGGGACTACGGCATCTACGCTTCACCGTTTGAGGCGCCGTAAAGTGCGTTAGGAAGCTAGAGAAGAGCTCTATTTTTTGGGGCTTCTTCTCCACAGCCTCTCCTCACCTCCAGGGGGCCTAAGGGATTTTTGTGGGACGGGGTGGGGGGTGCCCACCCCCAAACCACCAAGTTTTCCCCTCTTTTCAAGGTTCCCTCCTTCCTTCCTTCAACCAAAAAATTGGGACAGCGTTCCTCCCCAAGGCCAGGGGCTCTCAAAGCTTGAGGAAGCTCTAAAGAGAGGGAGGACGACATCTTGAGGACTTTTGGCGGCTTCCCCAACGCTGTCGGCTCAAGGAGGACGCCGCCAAGGGGCGCAAGACGCGCAAAGAAGACTCAAGAGGAGGCCAAGGAAGACAAGAAGACAAGAAGAAGACAAGAGTTGTAAGAAGGATTGGAGGAGTTGCTAGGAATTGTGGAATTCCTCTCCCATTCTTTCTCTTAGCTTTGTGAGCGGTACTCACATCTCTTGTCATTTTCTTTGTTGTAATTTTCTGTTATCCTAGGTACTAGTGCTTGCCAATCGCCGTGAGTCACGGCTTAGGAAGTCTAGTTCCAAAAATCCACGATCTTGTGCCGACGTGGCGGCCTAGGAAAATAGAATTATAAATTAAAATTGCCTCACCGATCGTGAGAGCAACGCCAAAGGAGGCGAATCCTCCTCGTTGTGGGGTGATCCCCACAACAAGCTTCACGTGCTAGACGCACGAGCGACGGGATGGCAAGTGCCGCACCGTTTAAGGCCAACAAGGGCAAGGTGGTGACGATCTCACCACGCGCCCTTGGCGGACTCCAAGTTTTGTGAGCCGCCGCCGCGAGCACGGTTGCCAACCCAAAGGCAACCGTACCGCCTAAGGCAACCGTGTCGCCAAAGGCGACCATGCCGCCTAAGGCAACCGACGCCAACCTCGGCGATACCGAGAAGCGTGCGGAGGCCGCAAAGGTGCTCGACGAGCACGT
>SZWC01002160.1:107474-126363 GCA_023375785.1 Penium margaritaceum
CTTTGCCGAGCGCATCGACTCCTTGTTACAGGAGGCGAAGGGTCACCTTCAAGCAGCTCGGCAGCGACAAAAGGCATATGCCGACAAAGGTCGCCGGGAGGTGTCGTTTGACATCGGTGACAAAGTGCTGCTTAGCACTAGAAACCTTCGGTTGAAGTCGCCAGGGGCAAGAAAACTTCTACCAAAGTGGATTGGGCCGTTTCCCATTGTGGCACGCATCGGGCCAGTGGCATACCGATTGCTACTTCCGCCGAGTATGAAGATACATGACGTGTTTCATGTGAGCCTGCTAGCTCCATACACGGCAGAAGGAACCGTTCAGCCACCGCCAGCAGTCCTGGCTACAGACGGCCAATACGAGGTCCTTCGCCTACTCCAGCACCGAGAGCGTACTCTTCGGTCGCGCGTTGTCAGGGAGTACCTCGTTCATTGGGCCAGTTGTGGACCTGAACATAATTCATGGGAGCCCGAATCTCGGTTGCCCACAGGGGTGGTCAACGAGTACTGGAGCGAGCTTGCAGCTCGCACAGATCGACGCGTGGCGGGAGGTACCACCTGAACGCGGAAAAGTGAACAACATTCCCACAGGGCAGCATTCATGGACAGCGNCCCCCCTCGCCCTCCTTGCAAAACGAGCAAGAGAGGACGAGGGATAGGGGGAGCGAGGGTGAGGTCAAAAACTACTGGCGCGAAATCGCCAGCGTGCCTCGCACGCGACGATTTCGCGCCAGGACGACAAAAACGTAAGTCGAAGTTCGTTTGCGACGAACTTTGACAGAATATAATCGGAATAACTCGTGCGAACACACGAGTTCGAGGTAAAAACCCCCGGTTTGGGTCCCAAAACGAGGGGTTTGGCTAAAAACGGAAATGGGCCTCCGGAGACTCGAAATATTCGAGTCTCCCTGCTCTGGGTCGTTGATGACGATTGCCCCTCAGTCTCGCGAAGGGGGAAAACCCCTGACGCGGACTGAGAACGCCATTCTGCGAACTCCGACGACGACTTCAGAGCAGGAGCTGGAGATCCGGCCCGTTACAGTGACACTCCAAACGAATATGTGTTGTGTATGGACTCATCGAGAAGTAGCAAGGTACAATCTTTTTGGTGACATCATGTGAGTCTGACATGAAGGTTCAATCGTGCGTTCATAGGCAGGGCCCACATGTTTCACTTTCATTGGACAAATGGGACACAACTTTGATGGCTTTTGTATGATGCGATTGGCAGCCAAAACTGACAATTTTTGAATGTTCTTGCGAGCTTCATGTGGATGATTTCATTTTCAGCATGTTCAGCAAAAGAATATCTCAATCTGCTCGTGATTGAGCGTTAATGGAAGGGTGTAAACGGGCAGCTTATGGACCTTCTTCCTTTCGAGGTTGTGGATAGTTCAGGAGGATTTAGAATTCAACGGATTTATTTCAAGGGCTTATACTGCAAAAACTGCTGGCTGCCATGAGTTGTTTTAGTTGGAATCGGGTTGCGAGGTGACGATAGGACGAAGTGAAGACGGCGTCCGGCCTCGCTGCAGATTTGAAGTGCACCGCACAATAAGCGAAAGCCGCCCCTTCTCTTTCGCGATGATTACCCACTGCTATTCATGTTTCCATATTCATCTGGAAGATCGAATGCATCTAAAAAGACCTTGTTATCGTTGATCTTTTGTCCGATAATCTAGACTTTCAATATTGGTTTTACGCGTGCTTGCCCAGGCTAGCCCAGTTTAGCCGGGGTTGGAACGACGTTCAACACGGTCTACGAAGATGGAAGTTCACGTGTCCATTGGCTGCTGGTTTTCTTTTTCATTCAATTAGTCATTTAGACTTCTAGTCTGCGGGAAGGTCCCACCTCGAATCTAGATACAGCTGGAAACCAGATATGACAATCACAAAGGCCGATCTGACAGCGATGTTTGAGGTTTAAAAGTCAATTTTACGATCTACGTAAAAATATCTCTGCCATCTTCAGAAAAGGCCCCGTTCCATCACCACGACGTCAACACCCAGGTGCCGTTGCTAACGACCCACATCTAATGAGACTGAACGATCGTTGAACAATCTACTGATCAAATCGAAGAACGAAGCGTTCAATCATGAAGGCAACATGATAGCCTCCATTTCTGGGAAAAGAGCGGGAACAACTAAACCAAGCCTGTACCTTCAACAGCTCATATTCCGAAATTGACATGGAGAGAGTGGAAGTAACCGAACACACGAAAACTGTTCCCTTTCAAGAAATAGTGACAACTGTTTTCGCTTTCACTAGTAGAATCAGGACAGGACTACTCTATCATTCTCGACACCAGTGACGAGTAACATCTTGTGGACTGAGGATCGAAGTCAATTTGATTCTTTCAAGCCACTTCCAAAAAGGACACGCGATATTGTTCGTTCTAAGACATACAGTATAAAGAACCTGATCGCACAACAACAAAAAAAACTTGTGATGCTAACCGAACTCATTTCGATGCTCGCATCCAAGAACTGAATGTGGCCAAGACGTAAAGGTTATAACATTTCACCTTTTGAGAAGTCTGACAAAAGCATAAGCTTTACAAAACAAAGCATCAAGACAAGAATCAGACATGAACGTAGGAAATATTCACAAATTTGTTGAGACCATGAAAAAGAAGATATACACGTCGAATCTTAAACATAATGTGACATCCAAAACCCTTGTGGAGGTTATGGAATGGAACATGAACAATGAGAGGGAAGAAAAAAGCATGTGAAACTACATAACAATTGTAATATCACATTTTTTAGAACCAACTATGATACCACCCATCATCAAAAGGGAACATGATTCCTTTTTAAAAATTATAATCGAACTATTCCATTCCATATCAGCTCAAATGATAATGCTTCAACAATGAAAAACTTCCACAACGTACAAAACAAAAGAAAACGAAAAACCTTCAAAGTTAATAAATAGTGTCAAGATCAAGATTTTTCTTATCCTAGTTCCTTCTTTGTGAAACTCATTCATTGTTTCATTTAAATGAACAGATTTTCATGCACAAAAGATCAAGGTACGCATATTCAATAACAAATGACCTTTAGATAAAGGTAAGCAAACGAAATAATAAATAGCCTTAAGATTTCATTTTCCTTCTCATGATATCCAATAATGAAACATTAAATTATTTAAATAAAAAATTAACTCGAAAAAAAACAACCGAAGTAACTAATGAAAAAATGTAAAAAAAATGATGATATCAGATTTCATTCTAAGAATGGAAAGTTATGGCAAAATTTTGTACATGAAGAGTTTGGGGAACATGTGAAATAAATTAAGCTTTTTTAATTAAATTAAATTCAGTCAATTTAATTCTAAAATAAAGATTATAATTTTAATTCGAAATTCCGAACTGAAACAGAATGAATTTCCAACATAAGCACTAGAAAAAAAAGAGAATACAGGAATTAATGTGGAAAACTTTGCTTATTTTTAGGAAAAAATCGACAATGTACATGAAACCGGAATATAACATGAATGATTTAATGAAAGGCAACGGAATTCTTTCAATTTATATAACAACAAAAAATCAATAATGTCATATCATAAATTTAAAACGTTTTGCAAAAAAACAAGAATTTCATAACAACATTGTCTTGTGCATGATTTACATGTCAATGTGAAACAATGACAACTAAGAAAACATCTTACGAATTTCAAGGATTGAAATGATGGCATCAATTTTTCATCACTAATTTAGTTTTGGAAGGAAAATGTGATGCATGAAAAGTTCTTTAACCTTTGCTCTATGTATTTATTTACATGAATCCTACATCCCAAAAAGGTGATTTTGTTTTGCATCGAATGCAACTTCCATGGATGCAACAAAATAATGGTGAAAGAATGCTTCTTTTTTCAAAAGTTTCACATTTAAATATGATAAGATGCTGCAAAAAAATCAATTCAGAAATCTTTTCTTAAGGTTCATATTTATCTATGAAAAAAATGAAACTCATTCATGAAGGTTTGAGCATTTAATGAAAGAAGATGAATATCCATTCATACATTTCTTTATGGCAGGCAACGATGTCAAATGTTACTATTTAAAACATGGAAGGTATAGGAAGAAATCAAAAAAAACGTTTGGTCCCAGTTAGAAGGACACATTTTGCACAAAGTATTTAATTTATTTTCAAACATTTTTAAACGTTACATTCATGCATGTGCTCAAATTAAATTTTCACTTTTGGGTTGATTTTTTTAAGACAAACTTCCCTTTTTAGAATATCTTAATTGTGAAGGGAAGATGAAGTTAAAAAAAATTATTGGAAGGAAGAATTTCAACAGTTTTTGATTTTTCATACATAATTCATATTGAAGTTTATTTTTGATCATTATGGGAGGGAGAAACAGTCTAAGTCTGGTCGGTTCCCTTGACTCCTAACGTGAGGTTCAATATGTCCATGTACATCCATAATGAGAGCTTTGCAATAGGCAGGGGTTAATGCATAATGCCAAAAATTCTTTATACCTGCTCACGGACGGGTCATTGTACACTAAAATAAAGGGAAAACAAAAGATCAAACAATGATGTTATTTTCCCAATGTTAATCTTGGAAATGATTATGGAATCATGTGACATCTTTTTCTATACCTTATCCGAAAGGCTTTGTTCGGCAAAATCCTTCATTGAGTGCTTTTGGTGATGCAAATTCTGTACTTGAATTAATGTCTTTAGGCTAAAATGAGGAAGTTTTAGTTCTAGTCTATGCATGATTCTCAATGTGATTCATTTTCTTGAATTTATAAAGAGAAAATTGGTTGTAAAGGAAGAATTCATGAAAAAAGAGATGATTTATCACTATAGCTTTAACAAAAGCTAATCCTTTGTTTATTTTAGGCTTTCATGTACCTTGAAAATCAAATTGAAATGAGAAAAGGCCGCATGTGAGTCACTTTTTAGTTTTTGCCGTTTATTACACCAACCTTTCCTTTTTGATGTATAAATCGTTGATAACATAAAATTTTAGATAGAATTATTTTCAAAGACAAAAATGATTCTAGTCTTCATAAATGAAATATAATTGAGTTTTTGCATTACTCTCAAGATCATATTAATGTTTCTAGTATTCTCCATTATATTACTTCTTACCATGCCCACCATGAAATGAAAAATTTTGTTGAATTTTAAGATGTCCAACTTGTTGATAATTGTTGAGAGTAGCAAAGGCTCGATTCCTTGCTGCTTGAGCAATTGTGCTTCCAAAGCCACTACAGATAAAGTGAAAAGCTAGAACTGGGAGCATGCTGGGACATAATGACCGTATTTGATCATAACTACAGTACAAGAAATATCCAACTCTGGAATCTCAAACCTGGGCACATCTCCTAGCGCACAGGTGGGCAACATTTAAAAACACAGCTCAATGGAAGTACCTCTTGTCTTGAACGTAGTATGACAACCTTTTTTTTATGTACTTTGGCCTTGATGAAGTCAAGGGTGTCCTCTTCCCTAGTCTTGTTGACTATTGCTAGGCTTACTAACGTCTTCACAAACGTTTCTGTAGAGTCTTGGCCTCAAGTGATGTCCGAAACTGGTGGAAGCTACTATGGTAGACTACAGAAGGAAAGCTTTCTGATGACAGAGTTGTTGAATGAAGATAGGCACGTTGGCCACCCCTTAAAGCAGGCCATTGGCAAATTGACAGCCAAGATTAGCTTTCGCTTTTTTAGATAGAGAAAATCTATGTCGTTGAGGAAGTCTTAAAGAGAAAATTCCTGAACTCCTTCTAGGCTCTATCAAATTCAAAACTGACTGGGTTAGCTTCACTAGAAAAAGAGTTGTAGAAATTGTCACCATTACTACTCCCCCTCAATTGGTGCACTAAAGAGTTAATAGCTGATGAAAAAATTATTGACTTAGGGTGTCTCTTAGAAGAATTTGGCGGCAAAAGAAATTTGTACCACTTCCTCGATGTGGACAAAAAGAAGAAGAGGCTTTTTCCGTGCTCTTAAAAAATAACAAGCTCGTTCTTGCCACCCTCAACCGAGGCTAATCGTGGGTTTAGGAGTATGATGCTAATCATTTCTTGCCATTTTTGCCAGAAAACAATGTTTGTTGGCGTCTTTAGTTGATTTGCTCAAATTTTAGTGATTTCTCTTGTAAAAGAGTGCGTAGGGGCATTTAGAATGCATGCTACTACATGGACGAGCGTTATGATTAAGTTTCCCTTTTCTTGGAAGCTTGTTTTCTGCTTTTGCTTGGATGGAGAAGTCACTTGGAGTGAAAAAAACATTGTTTCTCCTCCCACCTTACGTTCTCCTATAGGTAGATGTGTATAAATCACCCTTTATGCGCTAATAATGTCATTTGTGTACTGTCGTGTGCAAACTTTACATTGCAAAGCTTCATTGAGGATTTGCACAATATTTGATGCTACAACAAGCTTTAGGTTGGATCAATAGCCTGTCGCTCATTATGAGCCTATGTGCTCCCACTAACATCGCTTGTCGAGTTAAAAAATTGCAGCGAACGCTTTGGCTCTTACACCCTTGTTTTTATTACCTTCACCTTTTTCCTCTCTCTAGATCGATCTAAGGGTTTCGTCCCAAAGTGGGTGGAGCATCTTGAGATTGGTTACTTGGGGCAAGCTTACTCGCCATCTCTTTGTTGAGTGATAAGGACCCTTTTTTTACGTTACTTGTTCATTGGACCCTTCTGCTTATAGCAACAACAAGTAGCCTTGTTGTCAAGCTAGCTGTCGTGGCAGCTTTGCTGCTTGTAATATGGCCTACCCCTCTTGTAGCACGCTCTCCCCCCTTTGCTTTCGCCACATCTAGTTGTTTTACAGCCTTTTTTCCTTGTTTATTATGATCATTTGTCGACTCGCATCCCCATCTTAGGAATAGACCTCTTGTGATCCCTTTTTGGCTATGTTTCTCCAAACATGTTGCTTTGTTTTTATTTTTCTTTTCTTACTCAAGAGGGTTCTTAGAAGACCAACATTTTCCAAAGATGTTACAAAGTGAAGTATGTCTCCTAACAAGGTAGGGGACTTAATGAAGGGGTGAAGCTACTGGTCTTATGAGAAAAAAACTGACCTTTTTTTATGAATGATTGAGCTGAGATAGATGTAAATATTTTGTATATCACGATGACATGAAGCATGATTGAATTTGTACGTGATGAAAGAAATCAAATAGCTGTTTGGGAGTTTTGTGTTGTGGGTGAATTTTATTCACTGCTTTGAATCTCTTTTGCATGCTAAAAAAGAATATTGTTTTCCATGAAGCATGAAGCTCCCTTCTTCTATTCCAGCAATTGACAATGGCGTGTTCGCATGGTTTGAATGTCGCATGTTTCTTAAGTTGCAATTCTTTAGAGGAAAGCACATGTGGGCTCTACGCGTAAGTCTACATTCCTCCATGCACCTAGAAAACATGTCCTTTGCAACAGTTTTGGTCAATTATTTAACTTCTTCTAGTAATCTAAGAAAGTTACTTAGAATGATTTTGTGGTCGATCATCGTTTAGCAAATCTAGTGGTTATGGATGTTAATGTGCTTCGTCTCCCTTTGAAACTTTATGGAGTTTGCAGGGTTGATGGTTGATTCTTTGTCAATGCAAACTATTGAAGGACCATGTTGAGAAAGATGAACGATGTGAACAAGGTTCGACAAGTAGGTGACCTCTTGAGTTGTTATTGTCATCTTGACATACTTATCTTTAGCCACAATGAGTGTGAAAACGTTTTGTTTCATGCTTTACCAGAATACAACCATTCAAGAAAGGATGAAAACAAATCCTTTGGTGCTATGGTGTTCCTCCACATTTTTTCTTAAATTTGTATCCACATAGCAGCTCAACTCCAAGTTGCCTGACTAGCCGAAGACCAACCTTATGCCAGCCATGTGACAAAAGCACGGGATTCAATTGTTTAGCCCCTTGTAATCCCTTTGAGTGCACATCTCCCTCCCATGCGCTTAGTTGCTCATTGCAAACTATAAGTCTGATTGAGTTCAGCTAGTAGTTTGGATGAAATAATGGACTTTTCTCAGGTACCCAGTCTCACTTCTCCTTCTTGGTCCAAAATGAAGTAACTATTGTTGTTTTAGGGGTGTAGAAAAATGACAATCAAAGATGTCAAATCATTCAAAGATGTGAGAGTGGGTGCTCTTTGGAGATTAGGGTTTTGTGTGTGTAGAGTACAGTTATAGCGGAAGGTTAGGCTTGGAGAAGTCTAGAAGCAAGAGCTAGAACATACAAGTTAATCAGAATGAACACCGTACATGGGTGTTTCTACACCTTGGCTGGTTAGCACAAAGATGAGCTTACTACATTCCCAACTTGTTGTAGCAAGCTACTTCATCTTGAACCCAATTCTTTGCTTGCACCTGAACTTGTTGCTCTTCTTACGCCTAGTACCTAGTGCAAGAAATTCTTGGATGACGATTGTCAAGATCAACGGTCCGTCTTCTTTCTCAACAAGCTTCTACATGTGTCACACGCCAACACGTATGCTTTTCAGTAATGCGTGCGGTTGTGTTATTGCGCATTCCAACAAGAGTACCTCTGTGGTGGTTGATCGCATCCGATGTCGAAAGCCTGCCTGCGAGAAAGACTCCTTGACGGGTAGCGTACGCGATACGCTGTTTGTGAAGATGTGAAACCTTCCCTCTTGCGTGGCCTTTTCCAAATGCTGCATGGGGGATCGTGCAAAATACACCCCTTAGGCCGGAGTGAACTCCATGCCGGCGCTCGCTCCACTGCTTGCTCCACCTTCTCCTCTCCGCAATTGCAGAAGACTAAGTTAAGCTTTATCGGGACATGAGTTTTTGAAAAACCAAAAAAGACTAACTTGCCCTCAAAACGTGGACAAGGCATTGAGTATGCTAGGAAAATCAAGGCACCTCATTACATTCACCCCCTGGTGTCATGCGCCTCCTTCGGTAGTATCTGCTTCAATGGCACATGGTACAACACAATAATCCTCTTCTTGTGCCCCCTTTGCCAATACTTTCCATCCCACGTGGCGTCTTTATGTGCACCACTCCTCAACTTGATGTCCACAACGTAGCCATGCCCAAACAGGCTATGTATGAGTAAAGATCCCATCGAGATGGCGTTTAGGCTTAAGTCCGGCCTTTGCAAGAAAGGATCCGCTATCTTCACCTTCTTAGGCTTGTACAAGATCTTGTTTTCAAAACCCCCTCCAAGAACTCCTTCAAACAAGTGTGAAGGCAACTGAGTTTGGGCTACGTCTTCAAGTACTTCAGATTGTAGTGATGTGTGAAGACGACCCAACATCGAAACTCCAGGGAGCACCTCTGGTGCTTGAACGCATGGATCAGCACCAACATGTCCTTCTGATGGATTACGTAGTTTAGTTCTACCCCTTGCATCTTACAAGGTACGTGTGCATTTGGTTGTGGCCCTGTTACGTGATCTTGTATCAGTAGCTCTCAAATGGCATGATTGCTTATGTTTGTCACCATGACATACTTCACGGATGAATTCGGATGCACCCAAAGCGGAGTATCACACATTGTAGCCTTAAGCTCCTCAAAGCTCTTTTGTTCCTTCAAGCCCCATTCGCATTAGTGATCCTTTTGTAGTAGCTCGGTCAGCGGCACACCCTTTTCATCGTACTTCTGGATGAATTTCTAGTAGAACTTGAAAAATCCCAAGAACACCTGGATGTCATGCTCTTTGATGACACACATGACTTCACTGCCTCTACCTTCTTTAGGTCCATGGAGAGACCCTTTCTTCTCACAATGTGCCAAAGGAACTCCACCTCCCTTTTTCCCAACAAACCCTTGGAGAGCTTTGCAAACATCGTTTCTCTCCAAAGAATTTCCATCGCGTGCCAAAGATGTTGCTCATGCTCTCCAAGAATTTGGGAGTAATGGAGGATGTGGTTGAGGAACACCACCACAAGATGGTCAAAGTGAAGTTGGAAGATCCTATTCATGAGGCTCCTGAACATTGAAGAAGCCTTGGTCAACCAAAACAGCATCACAAGTTACTCAAAATGGCTGTACCACGTTTGAAATGCCGTCTTCTCCACATCTTGCTTCGCAATTTGGATCTTATGATATCTCGAGCGCAAGTGAATCTTGTTGAAGTACTATGCTCCTAGCTAGTCATATAGCTCCTCAACCGATTGCAACGGGTACCAGTTCTTGATCGTTACATTGTTTAGTGCGGGATTGTCCATGTTTATCCTCAACTCACCTATCTTCGTCTTCACAATGGGGGCAACGTGGGGTTACACGGAAGTTCTAATGAACCT
The DNA here is from genome assembly GCA_023375785.1 of Penium margaritaceum. Classification (NCBI taxonomy): domain Eukaryota; kingdom Viridiplantae; phylum Streptophyta; class Zygnematophyceae; order Desmidiales; family Peniaceae; genus Penium; species Penium margaritaceum. The sequence continues at coordinate 117,728 of SZWC01002160.1, forward strand.
TTGCTCCATGAGTTCCTCTAACAACTTCTTCTTCTCATCGAGCCCATCATAACTCATGTAATAAGCAGCCCGCACCATTAAAGTTACTCTTAGAAACGGATGATTTTTGTGGTTGATGTTTGCTTGAGTGGTAAGCCCTTTGACAGATTAGGAATAAAACATCACCGTAACTATCGAACACACCCATAGCGCCTTACGACAGCTTTCCCCTTGTTGCTTTGTACCTCTCTCCCTCTTTTTGCTTTGCCCTTGCTGCTAACACTGTGCAACACGGTGCAATCAAACAATGATTTTATGTGCCAATGTGTCTGGCACCCCTCGCCATTCGCACAACCAACGGATAAAACTTCCCCTTCCAAGAGGAATCCACAACTTTCCCACTTCCTCTGCTGTGCAACAATACACTCACTAGCTCCCCAGTTGATGAAGGATTTTTGGGGCTAGTATTTGCTAATTTTGAGGAAGTTTTCCCAGTTGTGAGAAGTCCACCACTCAGTACAGGTTGCCGTTTCCGTGTTGCTTCTCCTTGTAGAAATTGTTCTGGTGCTCACGCTTCCCACAAGTCCAAATATTACCACCAATGGGCCTGATTTGCTACTAGCTTCCTTGCATTACGTCAATCACATGCGATCAGTTTGTTGGTCCTGTGTTCAATGTTGGTAATTTTCCTCTTTCTCACAAAACCCCCTCCATGTTAGTGTATCACATCAACAACCCCAGTAGTGCCCACCATTGGTTAGAAATCCGTGATTCAAGAGAGGGGTTGCGTGCGTTGAATTCCCCCTTTCAAGCTGTCATGGTACTTGTTTGCCATCTCCAGCTTGCTCATGTCCTCAAACTGTGAGCACAACACCAAGAAACAACATGTGATCTCCTACACCGAGCTAATATGTTGCTTCTGCTTAAGCTTGTTGTGTTCAACCATGGAGGTGTTTACAAGATCAAATCGATCTCCAATGGCTTGCTCAAAATAGTTCCATGTCGTCGGCACACAAGCTTCAGCTTGCACCACACCTGGTTGTTCGAACTTAGCATGTTGCACCGCTGTGTTCCCACCTCTAGCGTTACTAGCATGTTCAGTTGGCTCCACCACCGTTATGCTTCTGTGTGTAGCAATGTCACTGCAAATGACACATGTATAGCATCGTTCTCTAAACGTTGACCTAGAGCTTCAAAGTGGTTGTTTATTCCAACAAACCAGGTCATAATTCTTGCACCCTTGACCAAGGTATTGAACAGTTTTAGAGCCTTTTGCATTGGTCTTTACGGACTCCTTGGCCGGGCCACCCCAGCTTGTGCAACGCCACTCCCGTCCCGTAGGTCAGCTATTCGCCAATTGAGCTGCTCATTTTTCAGCATGAGGGCTCCTTACAGCTCTTCAATCTCGTAAAGTGCCTGCACCATGGCTGGTGATTTTAAACAATAAGAGATCTTCATAAATAAACTTGTAGCGTTTTTGTAGAAATTGAAAAATTGTCAGCAGTTCGGTGGTCAGGGATAAAAATTGGACGTCTTCAAAGTGCACAGGAGTCACTAATCATCCTTTCCTTGTGACGGTAGGCTGTGTAATATGGAAACATAGAAAAATTTCTAGAGGTTGGCTTGTTTGTTGAATTTCGAATTTAGTCCAGCAATCTCTCTCTTAATCAGCCTTAAAGTTTTCTGGTCTAATTTTTGCCTTTGCTCCTCGACATTTGGCAAGCTCTAGGAGAGCTTGGGCCAAACGCGTGGCTGTGGCTCTGATACCAAAGTTATGAGTGGGTGCTCTTTTGATATTAGGCTTTAATGTGTGGAGAGTACAGTTGTAGCGAAAAGCTTTGGCTTCTAGATTTGGAGACATTTGGAAGCTCGAGTTTGAATAGAGAGGTTAAGCACTATGAAGTGAGTACAAGGTATTTATACAGCTTGGCTGGCTAGCCCCAACCTTAGCCTACTGCTTTCTGAGTTTATTATAGCAAGCTACTTGCTCTTGAACCCAACGACTTGCTTGCATCAATTTTAGTGCTCTACTTCCACCTTATACGTAGTGTGAGAAATTCTTGGCCATCGATCGTGAAGATTGACAATCTGTCTTCTCAGTTCCTTGTTCACGTTTTTGGGACACGTGTGCCATTTTTGTTGCTTTGTCTTGGATAACCAACACAAATGTGTTCTAATATGAACGAAGGTCTTTTGCGACGAGTGCTTGGCTTCCCAGCCTTGATGTATAAGATGCTTGTAGAAAACAACACAAAAAGTGGTGATGACATAGTTGGTTTCTATATAATAGAACTCCCAACCATTCATGTTCGGGATTCAATAAACATGCCCCAAGCTTCTTTGTGTACAAGCTTTTTGTGATGTTCCTTCGGAATGTAAAGAAGCACCATTCAGTCAAATTCTTCAAGCATGGTGATGTTTGACTTGTATTTGAGCCAAAATTTAAATGGATTCATGTCGGGTAAGGTCATGTGCGTTAATTGATTTCGCACCCAATGTGCTTGCCTCATAGTGTACAAGCATGACGAGTTGTCGAGTTGCCATCTTAGGAGCATGCATTTTAATGCTTCCTCAACAGTGCGATTTGCCGTTTCTATGTCATTATTGTGCTTCTAGGTATATGGTGTAGAGAATTTCTACGTGATGCCCATGTCTTCAGACTACAACATTAATTTTGTGCTGGTGTACTTCGAGTTTTGTAAGAGAGTAAGACTTGTAGCTTCTTGTTACTTTGCCTTTGAGCCATATCACCCATTTGAAGAGGGAGATTCGTGCTTCATGTATGGTTTTGAGAAGGTAGCTCCAAAGAAATTGTGCTAAATCATCTCTAAAGACAAGGAAGTTAAGGTGTTCACTAAAGAGTTTTGCTGGGGGGAGCGGTTTGTCGATGTTGCTGTGAACCCTTCTCACCTTTTGAATCATGTCACACTTCCTCGTTTGAGGAAAACATTGTCGTGGCAACTTGTCATGAACACAATCCTCATAAGGATCAGTTCTATCTTGGCCACTTTTCTCAAGGTCAAGGCTGTTGTCATGACCCTTCTTCACCTTGGATTTCACCAACTGATTGGTGATGTGGCCAAGCCTCTTGTGCCACACTATAGCACCTACACTTGGTGGTTGGTGTAGACTTGTTTTTACAAATAGGAAATCTGCCTCATCTTGAGCTACTGCGCTGAAGTTTAGCACAATCATGCCGTGAGGAAGGAGCTGACCTTTTCCAAAGGTTTTTCCTTCATGGCTTGAGTGTGACATACTTGCCATTACTAGTGACGCGAGCTCCATTGTTCATGAGTTCGTCAAGGGAGAGAAGGTTAACGAGAATGTCATGTATGCAGAAGACATTGCCAAAATTGACTTCTGCTTCATCACACCATGTCACGATCATCATGTCCTTATCGAGCACGTGCAATTGTTTGTTGTAAGCAACGGTCAAATAACTCTGGATTTAAGTCTTGTAGTTGTGGGGGAAAGATTTGTGGTACGTGATGTGTAAGGTACACCCGTTGTCCAAGTAGGAAACATACGGCTCAAAAACCAGACTTTTGTTGTGACTACGTGAATACTAGAACATGAATGTAGTGAAGTCAAACTATTGCCCTTTACCTTCCTCCTTCGCGTTCTTGTAGTGCTCTTGATTGCCCTTTCTTCTCTTTCCCCCTCCACTCTCCTTATGTCCCCCTTGCTTCTTTCCCTTGAAGTTACACATCATCCTTCCTTTCTCATTATCACACAATCTCTAGAGGTAGTCTTTCTTCATGTTTCATTCTTTTTGTTATAATGAGACGTGATATCGGGACATGATCCGATGAGCTGCTCTATACCCCTGTGTGTGATTTCCTTTAGGAGGGAGCGTGCGGACTCATGGGAGTATAGTGACTTCATCACTACTTGGGGGCTTGATAAGGACTGAGACTTGCTCATTTTTCCTTCATTTAGGTGACTCGCATTGTTGAAAATACCAAAATGTTTGCTTGTAATTTGGAGGTCTTGCTACTATGTTCATAGCATCTTGCGGAGGTATGCCTCTGTCAATAATGCTTCAAGCTTGAACTTGAGAACTCTCGTCAAGGCGTCTTAATGTCAAAAAGGGATGTTGAGCAAGATGGTCACAAAGATTAGCTCTAAGATAGGTGCGTTTGTTAGGGCAAGCTGGTCACGAAGTAATGTGGCCTTATTGATGTAGCTCTCAATTTCAGTGAAGCTGCAAAGGTTATGTGGGAGAGATATGTGAGGAGATAAGACTTGAAAGTGGAGTGGCATGATATTTGGGTGCATAACAGATAAGACCATGCATGTTTAGATGGCTCAACTATTGCCTCGTACACGAGAATGTCTTGCTAGATGTAAGAATTTAGCTTCTTTTCAAGCACCATGTGTGATGCTTGCGTGAAGTAGATGAGCTTTGACATGATGTGTGGTGGAGACTCTGAGGGAGGAGGAACGTAATAGCTAGTATAAAACTGCTAGATGTTGTTAATCTGAGCCACTAGCTTCAACTTATAGGCCGAATGCGTGAAGTTCTTGCCCTCAAACGAGTTAATCATTATCATGTGTAGATGCTGAAAGTTGCGTACACAATGTACTATGACCCCTAGTACCCAAATTTCTATGTTTGCAATGTTGGGTTAGTTGTGTGACACTAAAACAGAAGGTGCACTGTTTGATGTGGTTTCCCCATGTATGTTTGAAGTATTATTGCTTGAGGAGATGGCTCAAAATGGTATCATCGTGGGGATACAAAATGGAACCTCTAGCTCTTTGGCTTGAAACTCTTGTTGCATTTCTAGTTGTGTTGATGCTACTAGTGGCATTTGTGGAGGAATGACAGGTTGCTACATGACTGATGGAGGACTTGGCTGAGGCAAATGTGTTGATGATGCTTGTGAAGCTTGTTGGACATGATTAGGTTTGTGTCGCTCTTGTTGCTATTGTTATTGTTTCAGTCGTAGTTATTGTTGTTAAAGTTGTTTTGGTACTTTAGCCATGCCATTTGCTACGGAAGGTGATTCATCTTGGCATCACGTGTGAGCTTCTCGCATTGGCAAAGTAGTTCTTGTGCACCAAGTTGTTGCCTCAAATCCATGGTCTCTTGCTCCACAATGTGGTGCGTAGCAGTTTCTTGCTCCATCATGAGCATTGTTTCATGTGCCAAGCATTGCGCTTCTTCCGCTTTATGTACTACTTGTGGCACATGGCGAATGTGATCATGCCCCATGCGCAAACCATGCAAAATAGAATTCTCATCAAGAGGTGGAGGTATTGCAAATGAATTCTCCATCTCGAGGTTACTCATGTAATAAACGTTCCCTTTGATGTTTGTAGGCTCCACCCCACCTTAGGCGCTTGAAGACGTCAGTTGCTTGCTTGAGTAGGCGAATGGATTTACAACTCCTCCAAAACATCACTAGGTATGACGTAAAGTGTACATGAAGTCATCATTAACCTTACTTTGATACCATGTTGATGTTTTTGAGGTGTAGCAAGGGCTAGGTTCCTTGGTATTTGGACCATTGTGCTAGAAAAGCACTTATACAGTGCTTTTTGAGCACTATATAGAGTGAAAAGCTTATACTAGGAGAATGCTAGGGTTGAATGATAGAAGTTGATCAAAACTATTGTATAGAAAAGAGTATGGCACACATAACTCAACTAATGAGTAACTATGGACCCTCATGCCTAGTCACAACTCCTGGCCCACTAGTGGGTAACGTTTAGCAAGATCACTCCATTAAAGTAGCTCTTGTCTTAGACATAGCCTTGCCACCTTTTCTAGGTAGTTAAGCATTAGGGGGTGAGGGGTGTCCTCCCACCCACGTTGGCAGACTGTAGTGAGGCTTAGTAAGGTTTTAAAAGAGTGTATATAGACTCTTGGCCTCAGGTGATGTCACAAATTGTTAGAAGCTGTTATGGTAGAATGCAGGCAAAAAACTTGGTGATGATTGAGGTATTGAATGAAAACGCATGGCTGGCCATTGTTTCCAGTAGGCTGCAAGCATGTTGACAGATGTCAAAGCTGGTAGAAGCTTCCGGCTAAACATTGGCATAATCCTCGTATTGCAACCTTCCTTTAGGTGTTAGCCCCTCAAGTAGCTCCTTCTGCTAGGTTGTGCATGGTTGTGCTGATGCAAAGCGGTCCACGCTCCAAGCTTTACCTGTGGCTAATGACTCCTGCATTCTTGTTGTGATGTGGTGTTTTGTCGATTATGCATGCGTTGATGAAGAGCGGTCCTTAATCTAAGCCCAACATGCTGTTGCTGAGTTGCCCTGATGTAACTGGCTATGAAGGATGGTCACCACTCCCTTGTCAATTGTAGCCCCATCCTGACTGGACCTAGCCTAGAACCCAACAGTGCGTAGTTGCATTACACAAGTGCTGACAAGTCTTGGTATGCAGGCATTCAAAGCATTATTGTGCATGCAACACACAATATTTTACAACTCTAGGGTCCATGCGCCCCATGGACCTAGATACCATAGTTAAATCTGGCCTGTATTGGCGAAGAAAATCTTCGCCGTTTAACCTGGGCATTTTTTTTACAGATCATTCCCAAACTCCTTGTAGGCTCCCCAGAAATCAAAACCGACCGCGCCTGCTTGACCAAAAAAAAAAGGCGTAATAATCTTCGCCCTTAAAAAAACTTGATGTGTTCATGAAAAAAATCATAAAACATTTGGTCGGTACAATGGAGGTATGCATTTTACTAAAATCTATATGAAAGGTTACCTTAAAACATGTAGTTCATACCATCATTGCACGTTTGCCATGGGCATGGAAACATTTTTTTATGTAAGAATGAGCATAAGGAGAGAGTATGTTTATAAATAAATGTTATTGCATGCTATTAGAGTAGACAAGAGGCCAGGAGGGCGTATTTATTACTCATCAAATTTCATGCATCCAATGGCGATAGTTCCAAATTTCTTTCCCTATGTTAATCATCAAGGGATAACTCAATGAAAGAAAACTTCATGACAATGCTTAAGGGGCATGATTTAGAAAACTGATAGTTCTAGAAGTTATCAAGGCAATGATTGACGATGAATGAAAATTCAAGATGTTCAAAAGCTTCCCTTAAAAATAATGCTTGTTTGAGAGTAGTAGGGGTGTCCATTTGAGACCAAATCTTAATGAAGATCCATATGGGTCGAAGGTTCTTTGCGCAAGAAAGACGATGTGGTACATTAAAAAATGATTATTTTCGTTAGGAAATAAAGGATGAACAACTAGAATCTTACATATCATTCTCTATAATATTATCCTTTGAAGTGCCTCCAGCAAGCAATATATTAAGAGATTGTCTTTTGACCTGTTTCGTCTTTGTAAATCATATAAGAATGTTTGGAAGTAGTTGTGATGACATGTTTTCTTTTAGGTCATCTCAAAAACTATTTCATGACAAGTGTGATGACTGAGAAAGGTGTTCGCATTGAATGGGCTTTTTGTTGCATTAAAGTAATGCGCTTGGTGTTTTCTACCATGCAATAGATTTGTGGTTTATGAAAATCAGGGTATTTTTCATTTTTTGGAAGTGGTGTATTGATCGACGCATTAATCGTACCAAAGTGTTACCAAGATCTTGCTTTTCATTATTTGGCTTGGCAAAATGCATGAGTGGTGAAATAAATAATTAAAAATCTATACTGAAATAATGAGAAAAATATTGCATTCGTAATTTGATTTATTTTTCATGAGTATTAGTTTTTTTTATAAGAATTGCGAGATTGATTTTAATATTTTATCTTTGTAACATTTTAATGCAAGTAAGTGTATGAATCTAATACAATGGAAGAAAATCATTTTGACATCATTTGATGTCTTTGTTGCATGTGAGTTTGTTTTATCCACTCCTTTTTTAATTAATGTTAAGAAAGGATGTTTTCTTTTTTACATTTTCTTAAGAACTTAATTATCGTGATTTGAATATCTTCTCACTACCATATTAATTATAACAATATTGTTTGGAATTATATATCCTAATGTGGTTAATTTATGAATCTTAGGTTTATTGATTTGTCCTTTTCTACAATGTGATATCATGCTGAGATTGAGATTCCAACATTTATTTCTATCTGATGCAATCAGATTCGTCTCATTTGATTATTTCTTTGTGGAAACAGTTGATATGGAAAAATAATTTATTCTTGAGTAAATGAGGTTTTTAGACACGGTTTTGTATTTTAAGGGATAAATTATTACAAGGTGTTTTCTTTAGGAGCATGCACTTCTTAACATAGACTTAGAATGTTCCTTGGGAGGGATTTTTTGCCTTGACCATCTCAAAAATAAAGTAAAAAAATTTCCTTGCTACAACATCCTCATTTAGACATGTTAGTGAATCAAGACGATTTCATATGTAGAATGGGTCCAAAAGCGTAGGAGAAACGTAGTTGAGTTGTGTGTGATCATTTATGAGGTTAAACATTTTTGCTCCTTATAGTCATGGCAGGGGAAGTTTTGTAACCTTTTTTTAAGGAAACGCACCATAGTTTTTAAGGGAGTACTACACAATAGTTTACATGTGTAAAAAAAGTGAAGATTACATGTGGTCCATTATTTTTGCACCTTCTTCAAATTCACATGGTTTTGGTCTTTATTTGCCAAGAAAATTGTGTTTGTGTTTGTGTGTGTGTGTGTGTGTGTGTGTGTGTGTGTG
>SZWC01002160.1:145552-156267 GCA_023375785.1 Penium margaritaceum
GTCTGCGCGGCGCCTGTGAGAATTGTGCAAGCAGGTTAACTGTGAAGGCGATGTCCGGACGTGTCGTCGTAGCCAGGTACATGAGCGATCCAATGACCCGCAAGTACAAGGTCACATCGACCAACTCCCCCAGCTTTGCTGGATCATCGACCTTCAGGGCGTCTTGTCCGTCCGGGGTGATCGGAGTTGACGCCGTACGCACGCCGCTGAGCATCTCAGCAAAGCGCTCCCCCAGAGAGAGGGCGTATCGCTCCTGATGGATCAGAAGCGTCCGCCGAGCACGATCACGGGCAATCTGCATGCCCGGGAACACTCGGGCCTCTCCCAGGTCTTTCATCTTGTATGTCGATTGTAGCACGCCCTTGGCTGCTTCGACAACCTTCAGGTCAGGTGAGGCGATCAGAAGATCGTCAACGTAGACCAGGATGGCTGAAAATGGAGCAGTGGTCTGAGAGAGAAAAAGTGATGCGTCCGCCGCGCTCTGGACATAGCCCGCTCGTAGGAGTGTGCCGGTGATCTCCTTGTTCCAACAGCGAGGCGACTGTTTCAAGCCGTACAACGCTTTCCGTAGCCGATACACGCGGCCGGTGCCATCCTCGAACCCTGGGGGGTGGACTATGTAGATCTCTTCTTCTAGCTTACCATGTAGGAACGCATTGTTCACATCCATTTGGTGGAGTTCCCAGTCGTGCTGAGCCACCGGGGATAGCAGACCCAGAGCTGTGGTCGTGCGTCCAACTGGTGCGAAGGTTTCAGTGAAGTCGATCCCTTCCACCTGAGAGAATCCTTTTGCAGTCAGTCTTGCTTTGTAGCGATCAACTGTGTTGTCTGGCTTGAGATTTTTCCGCAAGACCCACTTGGCCTGAACGACCTTCCGTCCGGGTGGCAGGTCGACAAGCTCATAGACCTCATGCTCATTGATAGCCGCCAGCTCAGCCTCGCATGCTGCACGCCATTGTGCCGCATCTGGCCCGGCCAAAGCCTAAAGGAGTGTGCTGGGATCTGGCGTCACTCCCATCACACTAGGGTTAGGAGCCACAGTACCTCCACTGCGCGTGGCCAAGGCATAGGCCCGAGACGAGGGGCCGACGGTGACGGTGGACTCTGCGGAGTCTGCAACAAGTCGGCGCTTGTGAGCAAGGAGAGCGAGGCCTGTGTTGCAGCCAGGGTGCACTTTGTTAATTCTCTCCTTTGTATATGTTTTCCTCTGTGGTGGTCATGAGTGTGTAGGGCATGCTGATACAGAGAGCGGAGGCGACGCACAGTGAGCGCACGCGCCACAAGTGGGCAAGCACTGCGCACCTTCCTCTGCTTCACCCACGTGCTCGTCTCCCTCTCTTCAGCATAGCCCATGCCAGTCGTGGGAGTCAAAAGCTAGATTTATGGCCCACGTGCTTGTTTCACTCCATTGCTCTGATTTATGTTTACAGACCTAGTTTAGTCCTCTTTGCTAGTTGATGATACGTTTGTTTGCCTTAGTTTAGACACAAACTTAAGTTGTGGCAGTTTTAGGCTTTGGGGCTCGAGGGACTTTTGCCCTCGAGCTTTGGGAGCGAGCCAGCGAGCTTCGCTCGCTGGCCGCTGGGTGAGCTCGATCAGCGAGACTCACCCATAGGTACTCTTGCACGTCGATGAGCAAGGAGATAGGAGGGATGCCATGGACGCCCTCCTTCACTGAATCCTAACTTAGTCCACACTTGACCATTTGAAGTGATTCCGGTCCCGTTTGGATCGCCCAGTTCTCCTTATGGTATCAGAGCTGTGATCGCGGGCTGAAGTATTCCGCCGCGTGAGGAAAACACGGAATTGCGTGGCGGCCGTGTGAGGGGCGTCGGAAGTCCACGGCGGCCTGTGACGCCGTTGGAGCAGATCCGAGCCGCCGAAGTGAAGCGCGAAGGGCTGCCAGGGCCGTGTAGAGTGGTAGGGCAGCCGGAGAGGCGCGCGAGGGTGACTGAAGGGAACGAGGTCCGCCAAGCCACCCCATCTACCCACACGTCCGCGGACGAGGGAGAGCACCGGGGCGACCCCGGCATAGAAACGAGGCAGCAGCAGCGTGGACAGGTCCTCACACAGAAGGGGTGTAGGCTAGAGTGCGGGAGTGACCCGCTAGCACACCCTCCCTTGTCGCTCCAAGCGGAAAAAAAAGCAACGCCGAGACCCCGACACCCATCATGAGTGCCGCAGGCTCCGCGGCGGCAGGCACCTCTGGTCCTGCCGCCAGTCAACATGCCGGAAGTCAACCGGCACATAAAGCGGCCGCCACATCCGGCACCGTGACGTGGGAGGATCTAAAAAAAGTCATGTCCCAAAAGGACTTGACCCCTCCCCCGCTAGGTGCCCGTGATTTTTTGGCCTGGAAGGACATCTTCCTTGCCTGGGCGGCGGAACACGGCTTAGAAGAGCTGTACCTCACCCCACCAACCGACGATGCTGATGAGCGCGTGCTCCTACGCGCCTTCAACGCCCTCGTACGGGCCCTCCCTGACGAGCAGGCGTACGCAATACGCCACCTGCGCTTTGGTGGCAAAGGGGAGGACCCAACCAATCCGCGCAGCGGTGCTCCACGACCACACGAGGCGTGGCAACACCTTGCAACCCGTCATGAAGAGAGAGGCATTGCGCTTGTCATTTAACTCCGCGATCGGCTGCGCCAACTATATCCCAAGCCAGGAGCGCCCATAGCTGACTAACGGGACGCAACCATGGACATCCGCCGTCGGATTCTAGGGTTGGGCGCTCCATGTTCCATTCTGGAGTGGCTGGAACCAGTACTTCTCCACCTGGGCAAGCCGTACGGAGAGTTCCGTCGCAACCTACTACGGCGACTGCGCGTTACAGAAATCAAAAGTACAGACTTGGCAGAGGTTTTTGAGGAGCTTCGCCACTACGAGGACATCCTCCGTGGTGAGGCGCGAGAGGCGGAAGCGCCAGCAGCGAGTGCTTTTGTGCACCAGGCTGCCTCGGCAGAGCGCTCTGGGTCAGGATACATAGGAGGTCGGAGTTGGGGAGGCGGCAGAGGAGGTCGTGGCGTACAGTCAGGAGGAGGGCGCGGTCGTGGACGAGGCGCAGGAGGGCGCACATGCAACTACTGTGGGCAGGAGGGGCATTACTCGTGGGCGTGCCCCGAGCTCCAGCGCATTATGACATCTTCCCCTCAGCAGCAGCAGCATCAGCATCAACAGCCATTTCTGCCGTAGCTGCGTCCCCAGCCTCGACAGCAGCTCCACCAGCCTGCTTGGTCGACGCATGCGCCGGGGGGGGCACGTGCACCATTTCCCTTTGGTGCAGCCACCTTTGGCCTACCCTCACAGCAGTTCCCAGTACCATTCACAGTGGAGCAGGGGCCTCCACCCATGTACTAGGGGTCCTATTATGCGCCACCCAGCTCGACCGTCCCAGTCCCTGCACCAGAGTGGGCACAGCGGGTCTACGCAGCAGTGGCCGAGGCGCAGCAGCCCGTGACAGCACCACCAGCCGGCTGGACTGCACCTATGGAGCTTCAGCCGCCAGATCCTACAGCCACTCAGCAGCCGCCAGGTCAGCGTCTCGGTCATGCTCACGTCACCACCTCACACACACTCCCCATGCACGAATGGCTGTATGACACTGCTGCCTCGCACCACATGTCGCCGCACTGCCAGATTTTTGCGTCGCTGTATGCTCTGCATGATGTGGAAGGGGTGAAGACCGGGTCAGGGGAAGTCCTAGCTGTGGATGGTGTGGGAACTGTGGCACTTCAGGCACCAGGAGGGGTGATCTGGTTGACTGGTGTACTGTATGTACCAAAACTCAAAGTGAATTTGTTGTCTGGGGGTCAGCTTGATCGTCAAGCCAGCGTGTCCACAATCATGCAAAAGCAACGATGCACACTTTTTGATGTGAATGGTGCTATTCTGGTTGACAGGCCGCTACATGCTGACATGCTTTATCGTCTCACACTCTTCCCTCTCATACCCACGCACTCACGCCACCCACAAGCACTTGTTGTGACGGCAACTGATGCAAAGCACACTGAACTGTTGCAACGCTGCTTGGCGCACATTCACACTGACCTGATTGAGGACATGGTTAAGCACACCACCGCACAGGGCCTTCATCCAGATGACTGTCCGCATGGGTTGAGAGCAGATGCCTGTCTTGACTGTCAGGAGGGCAAGGCTCATAGACAAGTCTTTCCTAAGTCAGACAAAGAAAGTAAGTCCCCACTTGAACTGGTACATGCTGACCTAACTAGACCCATGCCTGTCCCATCTGTCCAATATGGGTCACAGTACGTTCTAACACTGACAGATGACTACAGTCGTTCTCGTTGGGCCTTTCTGCTCAAGACAAAAGCAGATGCTCAACAGGCGATCATTGAGTGGATCCCACTTGCTGAACGCCAGACAAAGTGCAAGCTGTTGAAACTGCAAACGGATAGAGGGGGAGAATTCATGGGTGTCTTGACTGCTGCACTCAAAGCCAAAGGAATTGAACATCAAACCACTGCGCCTTACACACCCCAACAGAACGGAGTGGCAGAGCGATGGCACCGCACATTGGGTGACGCTCTGCGCACACTACTGACAGAGTCTGGTCTGTCCTTTGGCTTCTGGGAAGAAGCGGTCAAGTATATCACATGGGTGTGGAACCGTGTCCCACAAGGCCCTTTGCCAAAAACCGTGACGCCTTGGGAACGATGGTTCAAAGAAAAGGCGGACCTTCGTCCAGCCAGGGTGTGGGGCACTATGGCGTGCGTGTGGCTTGCCCAACCGCAGCGCCAACACAAGCTCAGTCCACGCGGTCGCTGGTGTGTGTTTGTAGGAGTCTCACATGCCTCCAAAGCATGGCGCTTTTGGGCTCCCACGAGTCATTGCTTCCTTGAGAGTCGAGATGCGTCATTCTTGGAGCACATGCCATACAAGTCGTTCCGCACCCTGCAGCATGTACCCAACATAACAACACCAGAGCACTACCCACATTACGTGAGTGTGCCAGTGTTTGTTCCGACAAGAGTGACCACACCACCCTCACGGACACAACAGAGTGGAAAATTAGACAAGTCCATTCCCACTGACCTCTTGACACCCACTGATCTGGCCAGCACAGAGTCGAGTGCCCCACACTCACCCCCTGGGCTGTCTCAGCAACATTCGCCAGACAGTGCTGAGAAGGCAGCGACACCCTCACCGGAGCCCGTGCGACGCTCCTTGCGGGACCTTCCACGAGTAAATTACAGACAGTTCTACCACACAGTTGGTCCCACTTACATCAGCTCCACACTTGTGGAGCCACTGACCCTTACCGAGGCAAGGGGGCGCACAGATGTAGTCGAATGGGAAAAGGCCATGGCAGCCAAACTGAATGCTCTCCTCGAGCATGAAGTGTTCAAACTGGTTCCCCTGCTGCCTGGACGAAAGGCTATCGACGTTAAATGGGTGTTTAAGTTGAAAAGGAACTTGGCCGGTATGATTGAGAAGTACAAGGCACGCCTAGTGGCCAAGGGATTTCACCAAGTCCCAGGCCGAGACTTCACCGATACTTATGCACCTGTCAGTAAGTATAGCACAAGCCGGGCACTGCTGGGGGTGGCTGCTTATGAGGACTGGGAGATACATCAAATGGATGTAAAGAACGCTTTCCTCAACGGTCCTCTAGAAGAAGAACTGTATGTGAAACAACCAGAAGGATTTGAGGATGGAACTGATCGTGTGTGGCTACTGCTTAAGGCCCTCTACGGTCTGAAGCAAGCACCTAGGTGCTGGAACAAGGAAATCAGCCACACACTGGAAACCGGTGACTTTATCCAAAGTGTCTGTGACCCTGCTCTCTTTCTGCATTGGAAGGAAAACATGCCTGTTGCTGTTTTGGTCTATGTGGATGATCTCCTCATCCTGTCTCCCTCCCTCTCTCTCATCACACGCACCAAGGCATTGCTCACCCAGCACTACAGCATGACAGATTTAGGTGAAGCACGTAACTTTCTAGGAATGACAATCACCAAAGACAGAGCTGCACGCACACTCACCTTGCACCAAGGCCGGTTCATCGCACATCTCACTTCACGCTTTCAGCATCTTGTAACCCACTTGCCCCGCCAACACTCACCCATGAGCCCTGATGTTTATGCCCACCTGTTGGACGTGCACACCACAGACTACGGACCAGACAGTGATCCCACACTATACCGACAGATTACTGGAAGTCTCTCACATCTGGCATCCACAACACGTCCTGAAATCTCATGTGCGGTCAATGTGTTGGCTCAGTTTGGCCAGCAGCCACGCAGCACACATCTCAGAGCGTTGTTGAAATTGCTGCGCTATGTCCTGGACATTGCTGAGGTTGGCCTTGTGTTTGCCCCCACTTAAAATTCCCTCCTGGATGGGTTTTGTGACAGTGACTATGCGTGCGACAAACGGGCGCGCAGTCGGGGAGGGTATGTTTTTTGTGTCTGGGGTACAGCTGTGTCGTGGCGCAGTGCAAAACAGTCGTGTGTGGCACGCAGCATGGTAGAAGCGGAATACATGGCACTTGGGGAAGCGGCTTGTGAGGGAATTTGGCTGGCTAGATTGCTTGAGGAGCTACGAATGCATGTGCCCGCTGTGTCACTGCATAGTGATAGCTCCGCAGCGCGTCGCATTGCTGCGAATGATGGTGTGTTGCACCCACGCACGAAGCATATCAACGTAGAACATCACTTCGTTCGTGAAGCAGTTGACGCCGGCGCTGTGCTGGTCTGCCCCATCAAAGGCACTAACCAGCTTGCTGACTTCCTTACCAAGGCTCTATCCTCTCCCTCACTTCACCAACAACTCCAACAGCTTGGTTGCACACCTGCTACACTCATGTCCAAGGGGGCGTGTTAATTCTCTCCTTTGTGTATATTTTCCTCTGTGGTGGTCATGAGTGTGCAGGGCATGCTGATACAGAGAGCGGAGGCGACGCACAGTGAGCGCACGCGCCACAAGTGGGCAAGCACTGCGCACCTTCCTCTGCTTCACCCACGTGCTCGTCTCCCTCTCTTCAGCATAGCCCATGCCAGTCGTGGGAGTCAAAAGCTAGATTTATGGCCCACGTGCTTGTTTCACTCCATTGCTCTGATTTATGCTTACAGACCTAGTTTAGTCCTCTTAGCTAGTTGATGATATGTTTGTTTGCCTTAGTTTAGACACAAACTCAAGTTGTGGCTGTTTTAGGCTTTGGGGCTCGAGGGACTTTTGCCCTCGAGCTTTGGGAGCGAGCCAGCGAGCTTCCCTCGCTGGCCGCTGGGTGAGCTCGATCAGCGAGACTCACCCGTAGGTACTCTTGCACGTCGATGAGCAAGGAGATAGGAGGGACGCCATGGACGCCCTCCTTCACTGAATCCTAACTTAGTCCACACTTGACCATTTGAAGTGATTCCGGTCCCGTTTGAATCGCACAGTTCTCCTTACACTTCAGTGAGCCCCTGTGCGCTGAGGCCTAAGGCCCTTGTGCCGGGGTCTCCACTGCGCACGCTGCGAGTAGGACGAGGGCGGAGACGTCCGCCCTCACCTCGTCGGTATGGCTCTGGTGATGGTGCAGCTGGGACAGAGGGAGGACACTCATCTGACACAGACAAGACTTGTGACGTGTTAGGTGAAGCCGGTCTGTCGACTGGGAAGACGGAAGACAGGGACGACACAGGTGACCTGACCAGTGATGCAGACTGCGCAGGGGGTGTAGACGACACCGGTGACTTTGCTGGGGACACAGGTGCTGGGGACACGGGCAGCGCTGGTGGTGCAACCGGTGACGCAGGCTCTTGCATCGGAGGGGATGCGGGAGGAACGGTGGATGTAGGCAGGACAGGCGGCGCAGTCAATGTAGTCAACAGAGATGACGTGGGCATGCACGCTGGTGGGTGGGAAGGACCAGTAGCGCCAAGTGTGACTGGGGCAGTGTCAACAGTTGTCACCTCATCCCCCCCTGCGCGCGATATCGTCCCACACCCAGGGGAATGCACCTATGGGGTGCCAGCAGCGGGCAGGTCTCGGAAGGAGAGACGCTAAAGAAATAGGGCGTCCCGAGACTCGACAATGCGCCGACGACTGGGGTCCTAGAACCGCCAGGCCTTAGAGCGTGAGGCCACGCCTAGGAACGCGCAGATGCGGCCTCTAGGGGAAAGTTTGGACCCTTGCTGTTCTGGTGTAAACCAGACGCAGGGAAGGGATGCCCACACACGTGCGAGCCGTAGGTCGGCACGACGTCCGTACCACAGTTGGTATGGGGTGTGTGTGTTTGGGAGGGGGCCGTGAGGGATGCTGTTCCACACCCATGTCATGTAGGCCATACCCTCGAAGGCAAACGCTTCAGGCATGCCGTAGTCTACCCGCATGGAGCGAACTGCATCCTCCATGGTACGGTTCCAGCGCTCTGACATGCCGTTCTGCTGTGGCGTGGCTAGGGCGGAGAGGTTGTGAAACACTCCCACTGAGGCGAAGTAGCGGTGCAGATCTCCCATGAACTCACCGCCTCGATCAGAGCGGAAGTTTTGGAGGGTATGGCCAGACTGACGATCAGCCATAACGAGCCACGTGCGAACAGCTAACACCGCATCGCTTTTGAGACTCAGATTGAAGACCCACTGCATGCAAGTGAGGTCGTCCGTGATTGTCAGGACGTATTGTCCTCTGTCATCCTGGAACTCGACGGGGAGGGGTCCTAGGAGATCAGAGTGAACCAACTCCAGGTGCTTGAGAGCCCGGGAGTCGGACAGAGGGTATGTGGCGCGGTGCATTTTGCCATGAGCACATTGCAGGCAATCGGTCTTGGGTGGCGCCTCAAAGGATGCTGTGTCAAGATCGAGCGCAGGTTGGGTGCGGACCAGACGATCTATGGCATCTAAGTGGACATGACACAAGCGTCTATGCAGTAGACGCTAATGCTTAGGCGACAGCATGCCTGTGACAAACACTCGTGCAGTGGACGGTGCAGTGATGTTGGTGGACATGGGGCAGCCAGAGACGTGATACAAGTCCCCTACTGCCCTGCCACGGAGTACCACTTCAGCAATAGCACAAACGGAGACAGTGGCATCCTCACCTGTGAATGTGACACTGAGACCCATTCGTGTGCAGGCACGCCCAGACAGCAGGCTGAGTTCTAGACCAGGCACGTACAGCACAATTGAAATGTAGAGCGGTCCAGATGGTCCATGGAATTGTACCACACCTTCACCCTGAATAGGAACCTCATGCCCAGCAGCCGTACGCACAGACTTCACAGAGCCGACAGGACCAAGCACCACAAAATCACAGCGGCGACATGTCATGTGATGGGTGGCACCCGAATCTAGGATCCAGGTGGCATTCGTCACACGCACGGTCGACGGGACTGAACAACTGCCAACAGTGCAGATAGTGGACAGGGTTGGCTTAGCAGACGATTGCTGAGCCGCACTGACGACGCGTGTCTGCGACTCATCAAGCCACAACAGATCATCGTGACCTGAGCACACTACGACAAGGACAGGGGACAGACCAACATCATCACGTGCGACAAATGACTCCACAGACTCAGTAGTGCACCGTGCCCCACCGCCACCATCCCGACTGCACGTCACGGACTCGAGAGACTTGACTGTGGGACCCCTCGGCTCAGTCAATGCACTCACACCTCCCTGAGTGGTGAGCCAGAGAATTTGACGGAGCTCGGTGATATCGTGGGCCTGGGTCGCAAGCTACTGCTCCAGAGGTGGCAGGTCGCTGGTGTTGGCTATGGCTGCATCAGCCGACGGCAGGGACTGCGTGTCAGTCGCTACTATGGTGTTTGCAGAGGCGCGTTCACGTTGCTCGAACGTCCGTTGCAGACCTTGCGCAATCTTCGTCCACTTCTTGGGGAGCTTGCACTCCGTGCAGCGCTGCGCTCCACAGCAATTGTAACACTCCCACTGACGCTCCCTAGCCGGCTTTGAAGCAGCCTCTTCCTTGCCCTCCTTGGCACTCCTCCTGTTGTTTCGTGCCTTCTTCCCTTGGACTGCTGCCCTGAGTTGCTAGTGCCACTGCTGCTTGCTGCGCCCTTAGCATAGGCTGCGATGTTGGCCTCGCTATGGCTACGCCGCATAGCCTCATTGTGGATGTACTCTGAGATGTTGGAGTACTTCACGTGGTCCTCTGGCCAGCCACCAGTCACAGTAATCATGGGGCCCCAGCTTGGTGGAAGAGCCATGAGAAGAATCATCCCCTGCATGTCGGCTTCAAGGCTCCAGCCCATGTTGCTGGCTTGCTGAAGGAGAGTCTCAAACTGCTGCAAGAATTTTAGGATGTCCTCGCCTTCAGTCAGCTGCATCCTCAGCAACTTTTGGAGGATGAAAAGACGGTTGGCGAGGGAGTCATTATGGTAGACCTTGCATAGTTTCTTGTATGCCTCAGCTGCGTTTGTGAGGCCGGAGATATGAGAGAGCAGATGCTGCTGCAGTGTTGAGACCAGAATGGCCATGCATTTCTTGTTGGCCCGCTTCCATAGTGCGAGCTCCTCTGGTTGGGATGAAAGTGCTTGGGCAGCCTCCCCTGTGAAGTAGGGGAGGAGATCACGGTCATCGACTATGATATCAAACTGCCACTTCCAGAGCGAGAACCATGTCCCATCAAATCTAGGAATTGGTGCATGAATGCCACTTCCTGCCTCTACTGTGGACGTCACAGCTCCAGTGGTGGCCACAGGTGTGCTGGTCCACGAGCCTTCCTCGATGGCGCTCTTGCCTTTCTCCTCGA
>SZWC01002160.1:159135-201547 GCA_023375785.1 Penium margaritaceum
CAGTAAAACCAGCCATTCACCCGGTTTGGGCACTGGCTCGTCCTTGAACTGCTGCTCTGCTCCTACGACAGCCTCGTTGAAGTCCACGTCTTTACTACAAATCACTTTGTTGCCTTGTAGGTCCCAGAGCCTGTAAGAGCGTTGGGCACTATCGTACCCCAAGAGCAGACATTTCTTGGCCTGCGGATCCAGCTTACTGGCACCGTCCCTCGTCAGCTTCTTGGTATAGGCCTAGCAGCCAAACACTCTGGTTTCTTGCCCGAACTTTCCTCTTGTGGGGTCATTGGCGGCAGCTTCTTTTTCCCCTTTCCTTGAAGGGCTGATGCAGGTGTGAGGTTGATGATGTAGGCCGCTGTCCTAGTAGCCTCGGCCCAGAACCGTCCTGGCAGCTTTGCTTCATACAACATCATTCTTACCATCCCAGGGATGGTTTGGTTGAACCGTTCAGCGACACCGTTGCTCTCGGGCGACTCAGGTACTGTACTCTCTTGCTGTATCCCCTGCTCCGCCAACCAGCCCTCACAGGCCTTGTATTCCCCACCGTTATCACAACAAAGGGCCTTGACCTTCTTGCCGGTCTGCCGCTCAACCATTGCGACGAAGTGCTGCAGATGCTCCTTTACCTCACTCTTCTGCTTCATGAAGTACGTCCAGATCTTCCTCGTTTTGTCATCTGTGAAGGTGAGGAAATACCTACAGCCTCCGACTGAGGCTGGCCGCATCGGCCCGCACACGTCGGTGTGGACCAACTCGAGAGGTTCATTCGCCAAATTTCCGTGCTTGTTCCCCTTGCGCCCTTTCCTCTTAGCCTTGCCCATGAGGCAGGCCTCACATTCGTTCTTCACCTTCCCCGCACCCTCTCCCTTCCCCAAGGCCAAGCCTCATACCAGCTCGTGCTTGCCCATTGTCTCCAACGTGGAGTGGGCGGCGTGGGCCAAGCACCTGTGCCAAAGGTCTTGGCCACAGTTCGCTTCCAATGCCGTGGCAGTCCTAGCGACTGCTTTGGGTTGGGTGGGTGCTGCAGCTTCCACTGATTTTGTTGTATCTGCTGCTGTTGACGGGCGGCTGCTTTCTGCCTCTACCACCTGACTGCCCCCGGCAGTCATGACTGCCCCAGCTTCGGCAACACCCTCCACCTTGGTTTGGAGGATGTAGAGGCCGTCCACGTGTGGAACATCCGCCACAACACTCTTTGCAGCGTACTGTGTTTTCACTGCCAACGTGGGAAGGATAACAGCCCTGTTCTTATTGAAGACGACCGTCATGTCTCGGTCAGTAATCTTGCCGACAGAGAGTAGGTTGGCAGCAAAGTTGGGCACATAGACTGCCTCGGTGAGCTTGAGCTCCTTCTCTTGGCCATTCACCTGGATGGTGACCAGCTTGTCACCCACCCCTTCAGCTGGTTCCACCCTCCTGTTAGCACAACGGAAGTTGAGGTGACAGGGGCCCATGGAGGTGAACCCCCGTTTGTCGTTGGTGGAATGGTGATTTGTGCCAGAGTCAAGTGCAAAGGCCCCTGGCTTAAGGAGTGCATTGCCAGCGCCAGTCGTGCCTTGTGCCATTAGTGCGGTGGGCTGCTTCCCACCCTTGCCTCCCTTGTCACCCTTCTCTCCCTCTCCCTTGACCCCTTCCTTCTTTGGAGCACGGCACTCGCGTGCCCAGTGCCCTGCCTTGCCACAATTGTGGCAGTTTCCAGGCCGTCGCTTGCCCTTTCCCTTGCCGCCTGCCCCATGCTGCTGCCCTGAGTTGCTAGTGCCGCTCCTGCTTGCTGCGCCCTTAGCATAGGCTGCGATGTTGGCCTCGCTATGGCTACGCCGCATAGCCTCATTGCAGATGTACTATGAGATGTTGGAGTACTTCACGTGGTCCTCTATCCAGCCACCAATCACAGTAATCATGGGGCCCAAGCTTGGTGGAAGAGCCATGAGGAGAATCATCCCCTGCATGTCGGCTTCAAGGTTCCAGCCCATGTTGGTGGCTTGCTGAAGGAGAGTCTCAAACTGCTGCAAGAATCTTAGGACGTCCTCGCCTTCAGTCAGCTGCATCCTCCGCAACTTTTAGAGGATGAATAAACGGTTGGCGAGGGAGTCACTCTGGTAGACCTTGCATAGTTTCTTGTATGCCTCAGCTGCGTTTGTGAGGCTGGAGATATGAGAGAGCAGATGCTGCTGCAGTGTTGAGACCAGAATGGCCATGCATTTCTTGTTGGCCCGCTTCCACAGTGCGAGCTCCTGTGCTTGGGATGAAAGTGCTTGGGCAGCCTCCCTTGTGAGGTAGGGGAGGAGATCACGGTCATCGACTATGATATCAAACTGCCACTTCCAGAGCGAGAACCCTGTCCCATCAAATCTAGGAATTGGTGCATGAATGCCACTTCCTGCCTCTACTGTGAACGTCACAGCTCCAGTGGTGGCCACAGGTGTGCTGGTCCACGAGCCTTCCTCGATGGCGCTCTTGCCTTTCTCCTCGATGGTAGGTGGAGCCATGGTACCTGCGGTTGAGGTGGATCTGCTTCCGTTGAGGCCGCTTTGCTGCACCTGCTGTTGATGCCGATGTCAGGCTGATGGAGCCGATGTCAGGTTGATGAGAGGTCTTGGACGGAGGGCCAAAGAGGAGCACCTGTAGGTGTGATAGAGCGTCTGCGCTCCTCACGTTTGCTGAGCTACTGAGCAACCTATATGTTTTTTACAACTAAGTCTCACACTAGGCGTGGGCCCATAACCCTTTTGTTATTACTGAGTCATGTGGCCTGAGGCTCCGGTCTAGAAAATAGCGCCGACACAATGGCAACTGCCGACCGTCCAAGGGAATTTCACCCAAGGATCATGATCACCCCCAAGGAATTAACTATGCCTCTGGTGAGACCTAGCTACCCAGGTGCTTTCGCTCAAGGTCTTAGGGGCTCCCGCCCCCTAAGCCTTCTTTTTCCTTGGTGTGAGAGCCCAACAAATTAAGTCAGCACTCTCACGGGAGCAAGATTACAGCCACCTTAGCAGTTCATATCAAGCTCAGTCTCAAGCGCACAGCTCAAACAAGAGACATCAAGTGAAGGAGTAGTTGAGACAATGGCAAGTACAAGGCATAAGTAGCTGAGGAGTGCCTTTGGCAGCCGAAGCGTGCGCGCCTCGGCTCACCCGAAGCGTGCGCGCCTCGGCCGATGTCACTCCTTAGATTAAGGAGGTCATCCCCTCAATCAGGGAAGACATCCCCTGATCCAAGGCACATCTCGCATCTTCCAATCCGACCGTTGGATCAGCCCGAAACTTGGACAGCTGACATTTTGACACCTGCTCTTTCCATCAGTACGGTCAGATTGACAATCTGAATAGCCATCATCAGAAAAACCCAGGGGACTTATCCTTGAACAAGGACACTGCATTCATGGTCTGTTGGACAGGACCCAGGGGACTTGCTCCACAAGAGCAGTGCATGCCTGGTCTGTCCACTACTTTCCAATTCTGGAGACTAGTGGCCAAGGGGCATTCATATAACAACATGTCGTTGGCTGTGACAACGGGGATAAGGAAGGGGAGAGGGCGTGCAAAGCATGAACAACGATGACGGCTGCAGCGGATGCATCATGGCGGGCGTCATTTGTTGCTCCAACTCCTGCCACGTGTAAGAAGTGTTGTGTCGCCCATGACAGGAGCAAACCCTTATCGGCCATCTCTTGAAGGCTGCTCAGGTGGATGTTGTCGAAAGCCTTGGCGTACTTGCGCCCGATGCCGATCCTGATGGTGTTGAACGCCATGAGTTGGCCCGGCCCATGCTTCCCCAGGGCCCTGTAGAGCCGCATCGCGCGCGGCCAGTAGTCGGCCGGTGTCTCGTGTCCACCCTGGCGCAGGGAGTTGAAGTCCGAGAGCTGTTGTGATGTCATTGCCATGGTCGCACCCTCAAAGAGAGTAATCGTCAGCTCCCAGGCGCCGCGTGGGTCAGCTCCAGCACCGGTGCAGGGATCTCCCAGGAAAGGTTCGAAGTCGAGAGTGTACTCCTCGGGGACGGCCTTCAAGAGGCCACACGCTGCTCAGGCGGCGGTAGCCGTGTGCTGGGGGTCTGTGACCTGGTACTGGATGGTGTAGTACGGATACACCCCCTCACTGACCGCCCACATACAAAACCGTGGCTCCCAAGTACTGTAGCTATCCTCTTGTCGGCACGTCGGGGTTTCGGTCTCAAACCACTTGGGTGGCTTTGTTGTCGGCAGAGCTGTAGGGACAGCTTATTCTGGCGACGGTGACGGGGGGTCCTCTCTTAACCCTAGACTCATGCAAAGCAACTGCTCTTCTAAGGATGCTGGGTCTGTGGTAACCTTGGACTGGTTGCTTGGGCCTGCTTCGCCGATCGGTACTGCTTGGCGTGTCGAGCGGGTTCGACGCCGTTTTTTTAACTGTGCGAGGCGTAGGCGTAACATGCCTTCCTTGTCATTGGCATCTTCGTCCGACTGTGGAAGGTCGTCGGACGGATCGGCATCGAATGCTCCTAATGCTGCATCGACGTCGGCTGCAACCGCACTCTCGGCTGTCATCTTGCCCTTGCGCAGGACATCACGGAGCAACTTCTACTGTCGCTCCAGCTGTTGCAGCAGCTGCTGCTGCTCCTGCTGTTGCTGCTGCAGCTGCAGCTGGACTACATGCCAAAACAGCTTGATTAAATCGGCCATTTTCTTGGCTGTCTGTTCAGCCTCCTGGGCCTATTGCTCACGCAGTTCTCGCAGGCCACACGCCAACGAGCCGAGGCTAGATGGGGACTCGTCCCGCGTTGCACCCGGTGTGCCGCCACTCACACTGAAGGCGGCAATGCCCGCGTCCAAAGTGGAGCCGGCACTGCCGACTCCGGCAGGGGCGTCCTTGGGCATGGTGTTGGGATAGCGCAGGTGTGCAGCACAGGTGCTCACACTGCCGTTGAGTGGTGGACACTGCCGAAATGAAAATCGTTAGCGTTCACCCCGCCCGAGCGGGCATGGATTGTGTGATGGTCTCCCCGACGCTGCCGAATAACTTCCACAGCGTTTCCCTTGCCCCAGTGGGCGTGGGAAATGTGATATGGCCTGTTTTAGATAGAAAATCGCCGATGGACCCCCCCTGATGCTGCCGACAATTCTCGACTGCGTTTCCCCCGCCCCAGTGGGCGTGGGAAATCAGGGAGAGGCCGCGAGGTAGTCTTGTGTACCTGAACCACCACCGCCCAACCCAGGGAGAGAGGGGAACCCAGCCAGAAGTGGGAGGGGTAGACCAGAGAGGACCCAAGGTCTGCTGTTGCGGCCAGCGCTGCAGTGACTGCTGCTGCTGCTGCAATTGATGCTTTTGCCGCACCCTGCTACATGCTCACACCACTGCAGTTGCTACACCGCGCAACTGCAGTGCTGCGAATGTGCCAGTGTGGCTGCCACGTGCTGCTCCGACTGCGGCTGAGGTGCCATTGCTGCTGCCTCCGACGGCGGTTGCGGGTACTGACTGCTGCTGCTGCACTCTGCTACACGCTACTGTCGCTGCTGCCGCTACTCCGCACGGCCGTGGACAGTGGTGCTGCGGTTTGGCCACTGCAGCTCAGCCAATACGGCCTCTGCTTGCGGCTGCCACTGCTTGCTGCTGCCTCACACCGCTGCACGCTGTTGCCACTGCCGCTGCTGTTTCGCGACTGCTGTCGCCGCTGCTGCTGCCGCTGCTGATCCGCGCAACTGCAAATCTGTCCTCCCAGGATCTTTTCCCGCGTCTCTCACGCGGGACGCGACGAACTTTGGCTCGTGTGCTCTGATACCAAAACAGGAACCCCTCTTCCCTTACACTAATGTGTGGAGTACCACACTGTTGTCAGAATGCAACTGACCTCGTCCAAAACGGACGAGTGTGGAGGGAGAACGTGTTAGAACCGTGGAGGGTGTCGAGTGTTAGTCCTACGGGGTGGAACTCGCTACTCGAGTCCACCCGTTGGCCGGCGAGAGAGAGCTCGCCGGCACTCGCTAAACAAAATTTCATGAGCAAACCTGCACCACGTCACAACATGCTCGCAAACTGAGATTTGACACATTCTGTGTCTGTCTAAACTAACACAAACTCACAAGCAATACTAAAGTAGGTCACCAAGGTATTGCAGTTCACAGACAAACAAGCACGACAGTGTATTGTCTTGAGGACAAATGTGAGCTCTCCAAGAGTGGAGCAACATCAACGTGAGTGTATCCTGAGGCTGCTCGCCAGCTGCCGGACTCGCGTCTGCTCCCCCGGTCTCCTGGACTTTCTGCCTCCTCAGGGATCTGCAAGGCAATGGACGTGAGCAGAGAGGTCACAATAAGGACAACAACAACAACAGGGGTGGCCGTGGTGGTAAATCTTCCTCTGGCACCACCACCAACACCGAGGTCACCTTCTAGAACTGTGGCGCCACTGGCCATTCTGCGCCTAAGTGCCTGGCCCCCCGTGATGATGTCCGCCTAGCGTCCTCCATGCGTGCTCATTGGGGACGCACTGGGCTCACATCCTCTTCCGCAGCTGCAGCAGTGTCCGTGGCGTCTCCGTTCTCTTCTACCTCAGTCTCCACCCTCTCCACTACATCCACACCACTTCAGGTGTCTCCCTCACCTACCAGTACATGGGGTTGGATCCCACCCCTTGGCGGTCCTCCCTACTATGGCCCACCTTCCTCGTACTACTCGACACCCGCCTGGCCGCTGGATGACGGGCATCTGTCTGACCGCTCTTTCGACCGCTCCTCTGATCGCTCCTCTGACCGTCGTGATGAGGAGCGTGTCCTTGAGCGTCGCCTCGCTGAACTTCTCCACCTCCGCTCTGAAGGAGGTGAGAGTGTGGGTGGCCTGTGTCGTATCTCTGCATGTGAGACTGACGCCACCCTTCGGGGTGCAGCGTCTGTTGGTGTGCAAGGGGACCTGTTTGATGCTTGTGACTGGATTAAGGATTGGCAGTCTCACACGTTCCCCACTCGTCTTGGCACAGCCTCGTCCATGTCGCTACGTGGCTTTGTTGTTGTCTGCCTTGTGCTCCCTACCACTCCTGTCTCCCCTGGCCTCTGGATAATTGATTCAGGGGCCACCCATCACATGACCTCTTGTCGCTCCTCCTTTGTCTCCCTTGGTCCCGTTGGCTCTGTTCGCTCTATACGCACTGGCTCTGGCCAGCTTCTCCCCGTTCATGGCGTTGGTGTCGTCAAATTCGTTGGCCCTGGTGGCACAATGTATCTCCCTAACGTGCTGTATGTCCCTGACCTGGAGGTCAGTCTGCTCTCTGTGACCACCCTTGACGATTAGGGCATGGACTTTTTGTCCAGTCGCGGTCTTGCCTCCATCTCTCTGCGCTCATCTGTCCGTGTTGTTCTCCGCGGTGTGCGTTGTGATCGTCTCTTTCGTGTGCCACTGTCCCTTCTTTCATCTTTTGCTGCCTCTGCTTTAGTTCATGTGGCACCTTCCTTGTCCCCTACTCATGCTACCCTCTTGCATTGTCGGCTGTGTCATCCTCACACTGCTGCCATTCAGCGCCTCTTGCACCTTCAGCCAGCTGTGGGCCTCGATCCGGCCACCTTTGCACTCCCATGCTCCACCGACTGTCTTGACTGTGCCTCTAGCAAAATGCACCGCTCCCCATTCTCTACCTCCGAGTCTACCTCCTCTCACCCTCTTGACCTTGTTCATGCTAACGTGATGGGTCCCTTGCCCCATGCATTCCTGGGCGGTCTTGGTCGTTGCGTTCTTTGCTTGACTGATGACTTCTCCCGGTATCGCTGGGTATTTGCTCTCCGTCACAAGAGTGATGTCACTGATGTCCTTGAGGCCTGGCTTCCACAGGCCGAATGCGCCTGTCTCCGCCCTCTGCGTGTGTTTTGCAGTGACCGTGGAGGGGAATTTTTTGGTCCCACTTCCTGCTTTCTTGAGTCTCTTAGGGTTCGCATTGAATGCACCGCTCCCTACACCCCCAGCAGAACGGGTTGTCCGAACGCTGGAATCGGACACTTGCTGATGGTGTGCGCTCCCTCCTTGCTGAGTCTGGTCAGTCTCCTCTCTTTTCCTTTGAGGCCATGTCCTACATGACGTGGGTATGGAACAGGGTCTCTCATGGTCCCCTCCCCCACACTGTCACTCCTTTCGCACGTTGGACTGGTCACCGCGCCGACTTGCGCCTTGCACGTGTTTGGGGCTGCCTTGCCTCTGTGTGGCTCCCTGTCGACCACATGGACGGCAAACTCTTCCCCCGTGGTCGCCTGTGCGTTTTCCTTGGTGTCTCTCCCTTCTCCAAGGCTTGGCAGTTCTAGGATCCCTCCTGTAGTCGCGTCATTGAGTCTCGGGATGCCCTATTCTTTGAACACTTGTTCGAACGCGACGTCTACAGCTTCACTAGGTCTCTCCCTCCGCTTGGTCGGGATGGGGGTGGTCTTTCTCCCTTTGCTGGCGTCTCTCCTCTTCCCCCCTTCTGGGGTCTCTCCTCTTCCCTCCGCGTGTCCCTCGACCCCCTCTCCAGCCGTCGCTCCTCCTCCCTCCTCTTCGAGTGTACACCCAGCTTCTCCCGATGTCTTTGTGTCTCCCCTCTCGTCCACTCCTGCTGTCTATCCCACTTCTCCTACTGTCACTGTACACCCTGTTTTCTTGGTCATGTACCCGCTCCAGCCACTACTGTGCAACCAGCCTCTCCCACCTCTAGCCTGTCTGTCACGGCCTCCCTTGTACACCCAAGCACTGCACTTGGCTACTCCCTAATCGAGCAGGAGTTTCACTCCGGCCTCTCGTCGTCCGTTGCGGAGTATGTTGCCTCGTGTTTTGCCATGACCAGCCTCTCTCCACTCCCGCCTGAACCTGTGACTGTGCAGGTAGCACGTGTAGCCGTTGACTCCTCTCTATGGGAACAGGCCATGAAGGCTGAACTCGATGCACTATCAGAGCATAGTGTGTATGAACTGGTGGATCTACCCCCAGGCCGCAAAGCTGTTGCGGCCAAGTGGGTGTATCGACACAAACTCAACCCAGACAACACTGTGGAGCGGTACAAAGCGCGTCTCACTGCAAAGGGGTTCTCTCAGATCCCTGGTGTGGACTTCAACGAGACGTTTGCACTTGTTGGCCGCTATACCATTGCCAGGGCGCTGCTCACCCTAGTCGCTCAGCATGACTGGGATTAGAGGAAATGGACGTCAACAATGCCTTCGTGCACGGCAAGCTGGATGAGGAGATCTATATGGTGCAGCCACCCGGTTTCTCGGATGGTACGAACCGTGTGTGGCGGCTGCGCAAGGCCCTCTATGGGCTCAAACAGTCCCCTCGTTGCTGGAATCAGGAGATCAAAGCAACCTTGGAGAAGGGCGGCTTCAGGAGGAGTCTAGTGGACCCTGCCCTGTTTCTCAGTCCCCCTTCACAGACATTGGTTGCCATCCTCGTCTATGTTGATGATCTTCTCATTGCATCTCCCAATATTACTGCATTCTCTGTGACTAAGTCCCTTCTCCAGGCAGCCTACAAGATGAAGGATTTGGGCCCGGCCCGCGTGTTCTTGGGCATGGAGCTCGAGCGGGACTGTGCACGTCGAACTCAACATGTACACCAGGCCGCGTATGTCCGCAGCCTAGGGGAGCGCTTCGGCTCACTACTCACTGCCATTCCCTCCGCCTCTACACCCATGACTCCCGTTGGACAGTCACTACTGAAGTCCTTGGATCTCTCCAAGCTGGGCGAGACAGTTGATGTGACTGACTATCTTCGAGTCATAGGGTCACTGATGTACCTTCCAACCACCACCAGTGCTCATGTGGCCTTTGCAGTCAACTTTCTGTCTCAATTCTCCCAATATCCACGTGAGCGACATTTGGAGGCTGCCCTGCGAGTTGTTCGCTATGCTCTCTCCACCTCTCTTGTGGTTGATGGCTTCACTGACAGTGACTGGGCCCATGACTCTGATGCATGTAGCCGAACAGGTTACATCTTCACAGTTGGTGGAAGTGCGGTCTCATGGAAAAGTGGCAAACGGGGATATGTTGCCCGCAGCACAGGTGAGGCTGAGTATGTTGCACTTGGCGCAGGCACGTGTGAGGTTGTCTGGCTGTGTTGTCTTCTCCAGCATTTGCGTGTCCCCATTCGTTGCATCACTCTCCGTTGTGACAATCAAAGCACCAAGACCATTGCCAAAAACAATGGCATGCATCATTCACGTAATAAGCACATCAATGTGGAGCATCACTTTGTGCGTGAATGCATTGCCGTTGGCATCGTCCAAGTTGTATGGGTGGACACTCGTTCTCAAAGAGCAGACTTCCTCACCAAGGCACTCAGTCAAAACGTTGTCAAAAGTGCTGTTCATGCTGTTGGTCTCATCTGTCCCCATGACCCCGATTGAGTGCATCTATCCAGTCTCTCGTTCTCATGAGATTGCATGTGTATGGGGTGATTGCCTGCGGGTCATGGGGGAGTGTTGAAGTTCATTGGCCACTCACATCTCTCTGCCCTCTTGTCTTCCCCTCCATGCACACACATGTATATATTAAGCTGACATTGCCTTACCTGGGAAGACGTCAAGCAAATCAATTGCGACCGGCGTTTCTGGTGTCCTGCATCCAGGAGTGTACTCTGGGACTTGTGTGGCCATGACCTGACTCTTATCTCATGTGGGAAGGTGCTAGGGCTCGAACACTCTTACTGCCGTGCCCTGCGTCATGTTTGCTTGCCTTGAGTGTTTTATGGGGGAGCTGCATTTCCCGGGTGCTGATCCTTGGGGGCCACCGTGCCAGGTTCGCCTGTGCATCAGTGAGTAGCCGCCGTTCGGTTTTTATGAAGAGCGGTCGGGATCGATCCCCGGGTGGCGGCATGAGCTCGCTTGGGTGTGATGCCCAAGGCGAGTGCACGCTCACCGGTTGCTATCTCTCGCTCGCTCCCCCTTACTCCATTTTGTCTTGTTTTGTGTCCGAGTGAGAGAACGCAAGCTTTTCCCGCATCCATGGCGTCGTGTGGCCCTTCTCCATGACTGCATGCCTTTCCTCATTTGCTCTAGGAAGCTTCAGAGTAATTACAAGTTTTCGTGCATCTCTCCTTGTACTTTGTTGTGTCCTCCCGGCTTGTGTACATTGGCGTGCAGATGACTGACGGCGAGACTTGACGCCGCTGGAGTGTCGCTCGATGGAGCCGACGCACGTTGAGGCCCACTCACCCGTCGCTGGAGCCTCCTCCTTGTGGCGATGCGCTCAGCTCCATTGGCTGGCCTCCTCGGTGGTTGGGCCGCCGACGGTCACTGCCACTTTAGATGTTGTCTGCATGCACCTAGCGCTGTGTCTGGCTGTGGCATTGCATCTGCAGCATCATGCGGTGCCTAGGGTCCATGTCTTCTGTTGTATGACCCTGTTTGGCATCGTTAACTGTCGTAGGCACTGCCTGGGTTCGGGCAACCATAACTCCTTGTTTTCTAGCTGATTCTGACTGCACGACTGCATTTGCAGTGTTGGTGTTATGGTATGGTCCAGTTTTCAGGCAAAACGGACGACGCCCGGGTTTTGGGCTGTCGGGCGTGTGGCAGGGCTTACCGAGAAAACCCTGCCTGCCAGAAAATAGGTCTAGCACTGTTTTTTGATTAGCTGGTTAGCTAAGTAACAAGTTCTACACTAGTGGGGGGGAGCTACAACTTGGAGGGGTCTCCCATTGTTGCTCATTCTTCATTCCTAATCAGTACCTTTCAGTTTTCAGCTGCTTTCTGGCGCAAACACTGGCGCGCGCGTTTCTGAGTAACAAACCCAGAGCTTCCAGATTGAGACTGTGAGCAGCCGACTGAGGGGGCAGCAGACTTAAGCAACGAGCATGGAAGCCCACAAGCTGCATCAACAACGCTGCTGCCCCAACCTGCTGCCTAGGTTTTCTAGCTTGGTATCAGAGCCAGAGCGTAGCACCAGCAGCACAAGACAGGCATAGAGGTGCCAAACAACGCCGGCGGACCCCCATACGCGCCAGTACAGGGGAAATACTGCCTGATTTATTCTGACAGCATTGACCCGCCCGGTGGCCGCGTCAAGTTTTTTTCCCACGGCCACTGGGCAAGGGGAAATGCTGCCAAAGGTTTTTGGCAGTGCTGACCCCCACGCGTGACACGAGGAGGTAAGCGGCAGGCCGCGTCCAACACCTGCAGGGGACGACGCACGCTACAACGTCACCCAGGTGCAGTGACTGGCACCAGCACGTAGCAGCAGTGGCAGCCGCAGGCAACGGCAACGAGCAGTGGTTGTAGAAGTCAACAGTAGCTGCATGCAGCAGTAGTAGCGGGTAGAAGCAGTAGCTCGTAGTAGCCTGCAGCAGCAGCAACCCATAGCATCAGCAGCCCGCAACAGTAGCTCGTAGCAGCAGGAGCAGGAGGAGCCTGCAGTAGCAGCAGCCCGTAGCAGCAGCCCGCAACAGCAACGAGTAGTAGCGACAGCAAGAAGCAGCTGCAGTAGCGTGCAGCAGCAGCAGCAGGCTGTAGCAGTAGCAGCAGCTAGCCACAGCAGTAGCCAGCTGTAGCAACGGCTGTAGCAAGTAGTTGCCAGCAGCGGCTGCTGCTGCTCGCTGCCCGCAGCGATCGAGTAGCGAGTAGCAGCCCGCTGCTGCCAGTGAGCAGCAGCTCGCTGCGAGCGAGCAGTAGCTCGCTGCGACCAAGCAGCACCTCGCTACCAATGACCAGCAATCCGATGCTCATAGCTAACAGCGGGCAGCTGCCCGTTGTGAGAGACGAGAGAAGAGGAAAAAAAACACGCAAGAAAAAAAGTCTCCCACCCCACTCGCTTCACTGCCGCGGTTGTAGCAGCTGCCCTTGCTGCTGTAACGACCACAGCAACCGCAGCAGCCCGTAGCAGTAGCAGTTGCTGCAGCAACTGCATCTGCAGCAGCAGCAGGGACAGCAGCAGCAACACTAGCACCAACCGTAGCAGTAGCAACAGTAGCACCAACAATAGTAGCAACAGCAGCTACATCAACAATAGTAGCAGTAGCAGTAACAACAGTTGCAACAACAGTCCCAACAACCGCTACTGCTGACGTCAGCATCCCGCTATAGACGTCTTTGCCGACGTCACTACTGATGTCATCAACTCAAAAGAAAGAGGGGGGGGGACGGAAGGGGGAAGTAAACCGAAGGGTGGGAAAGAAGTCCACCGCCCTCAGCTGATGTCAATACTGACGTCAACACCACAAAGAAAACAAAAAAAAAACAAAACAAAGGGGCATCACACCATGGCTTGTAGCTCCACTGGGGAGGGGTCCTCCTTTGTTGGGGGGACCCCCATCCCCCCTTTTTTGGAACAGCAGCAGCAGCAGTAGCAGCAACAGTAGCGGCAGTAGCAGCAGTAGCGATAACAGTAGCAGCAGCAATAGCAGTAGCAGTAGCAAGAGTAGCAGGAGCAGCAAGAGCAGCAAGAGCAACAGCAACAGCAAGAGAAACAATAGCAGCAACAGTAGCAGTAGCAGCAGAAGCAGTAAAAGTAGCAGCAACAGCAGAAGTAGCAGCAGTAGTAGTAGTAGCAACAGCAGGAGCAGTAGCAACAACAGTAGTAGCAGCAGCGGTAGCAGCCCTCTGGTGTCGTCAGCGACAACCCTGACCCCCTCGCTGCTCTTCAGCAAGAGCTCACTGCCTTGACGCAACAGTTTGCCGCACTGCAACTGTTGGTCTCTCAGACTGTCACCAGTGCACTGCCATCCTTCACCTCTCCAGGTCACGCC
Organism: Penium margaritaceum; assembly: GCA_023375785.1. Classification (NCBI taxonomy): domain Eukaryota; kingdom Viridiplantae; phylum Streptophyta; class Zygnematophyceae; order Desmidiales; family Peniaceae; genus Penium; species Penium margaritaceum. The sequence continues at coordinate 172,799 of SZWC01002160.1, forward strand.
AGCCGAGTTGTGTCTACTTCCATGCATTACCTGGCGCAGCAGCAGACTCAACGCCAGCAGCAGACAATGACCTCTGTCTTTGGCCCCACTCTGGGTGCCGGCCGTAGTCAAAAGGAGTTTGAGACGCCGCCGCCACCGCTTCAGGCCAACGAGCAGTTCCGGAGCTGGGAGCTCAGCTTCTGGATCTGGGCGCAGGGTGAGGGCCTCTGGGCGTACTATACCCTGCCGTATGACGCCATTCTTGCCAACCAGTTATATGACGCTGGTCGTGCCACCTGCGCTCTAGTCCCTGTCGCACCTCCGGCTTCCCGTCTCACCCTCGAGCACTTCTTAGGCGACTTCACCCCTGGCACCACACCAGACCCTACAGCCGCGTGGCACGTCCTCACTCGTCCCCATCGCCTGTCTAGTGAGGCTGAGACCAGTCGCCTTCTGCGGGAGTTCAACTTCCTGCACATGGGGGAGACCGAGACGGTCACCTCCTACTGGCAGCGGGCGGAGGACATCATCCGTCGCCTCGGGACCTTTGCCCCACCCCCTGTGGTCGCGCTCCTCACCATCAAGTATGGTGCCACCGAAGCTTACGCGGACGTCTTCATCCATTACTCTCACGAAGTCCTCTCCACCATGGCGGCCCAGGGCACCCTCATGCCCTGGGCATACGAGCTCTTCCTCCGGATTCAGGAATCTCGTCTAGAGTCCCATCTCCAGCGCACGGAGGCCCTCGCCTCCCTTGCCGTTGCCTCCGTGACTGTTGCTTCCCGTGTCGCAGCCACCTCATCGTCGTTGGGAAAGAAGAAGCATCGGAACAAGGAAGACAAGGGTCTACAACAGCAGTAGGAGTGACCGTCGACCGCGTCCATCGGTGGAGCTTCGGTCTACCACAACTATGCCCAGCCCTGGCACGGGTGGTACACGTGCCCTCTACCAATGGACGAGGCACGCGTCATCACCACCATGCGTCACCAACGGGAGCGCCGTCTCGCCTGTGCCGTCGTAGCTGTCGCCGACTTTGACACTTCGGCCTCATCCAACAGCTCCACCACTCCAGTTTCTTTGCCAGTCCTGCCGACACTAGCGTCGCAGCAGTTGGCACCCGCACAGTCCTCCCGTGAGCATAAGTTGGAGTAGTTCATCGCACTCTAGCTCGACCTGCCTCGACCTCCTCTCCAGCGAAGTGTGAGTTGCATCCCTTCCTTCTCTCCTACCCAGTCTTGCATGACTGAGACTAAGCTACGGGTGTGTCCAGTTACCTCGTCTGTCTCATTGTCTCCCATGGCCTCCGCTACCCCTTCCCATGACAACGTTGCATGGCTTGACGATTGGCAGTCTCAGTTCACGCCTCTTTCCACCTCGTCCGCGTCCCTTGCTTCTGCCATGTGACCGTTAGCAATCTGGCGACCCCGGTCCTAGACCCTGCCGAGACCTGAATCATCGACTCCGGGGCCATGCATCACATGACGGCCTATCATGAGGCCTTCAGTATGCTCGGTCTTTTTGGTGATGTCTCTGGTGTCCGGACAGGCTCCAGACAGGTACTGCATGTCTGTGGTGTTGGCGTCGTTCGTTTCCGTGGTCCTCCCGGTGACGTTTTTGTGTCTGATGTCTTGTTCGTTCCTGGTCTCGAGCTCAGCCTCTTGTCCGTCACTACCCTTGACCATGAGCATGGACGTTGTGCACTCGCACGGTGTTGGCATTGTGTTGCTGCATCCATCTGGTCTTGTTGTACTACACGCCACTGCCCGTGGCAACCTGTGGCATGTACCCTGCCTCTCCTCCTCTCGTTCCGTCTCCTCCCTGTCGGCCGCCACAGGCCATGTGTTTTTCACCAGTACGCTTTCTCCTCAACACACTCGCCTTTTGCACCACCACCTTTAACACGTTCGCTCTACCGTCGTAGATAGCATGCTTCACACCCAGCCGGCCAAGGGCCTTGACCCGGAGACTTCCCCCTCCCGTGTCCCACTGAGTGCATTGATTGCGTTCTGGAGAAAATGCAACGGTCCACGTACCCTTTGTCTTCCTCCCGTGCGTCCATCCCTCTTGACCTTGTCCATTCCGACGTCATGGGCCCTCTCCCCACCGAGTCCGTCGACGTACACAGTCGCTATGTCCTCATCCTCACTGACGACTATTCTCGCTACCGCTGGGTCTTCTGCCTTCTGCAGAAGAGCGATGTCGCCCGGGCCATCCAGGATTGGCTTGTCCTCGCGGAGCGCGAGTGTGGCCGCTCTCTTTGTTGCTTTCGCTCCAATCATGGTGGTGAGTACATGGGTGAGGCCACAACCTTTCTAGCCTCCCGCGGGATCCTCCATGAGACATCCGCGCCCTATACACGCGCCCAGAACGGTGTCTCCGAACGGTGGAACTATACCATGGCCGACGCCGTCCGCACCATGCGGGTCGAGTCCGGTCTTTCTGATGGTTTCTATCTTGAAGCCATGGCTTACATGACCTGGGTCTGGAACCGAATTCCCCACGGTCCCCTTTCTCGCTAGTCCACACCGTACCAGCATTGGTGCGGTCAGCGAGCTGACCTCCGCCCGGCTCGCGTCTGGGGTTGTGTTGCCATTGTGTGGCTGCCTGCCCCGCAATAGGGCGGCAAGCTCGTCCCCTGCGAAGGTCCCTACACCTCCCTTGGGGTCTCTCGTCAGTGGAAGACTTGGCGGTTCTTGGATCCCTCTTGGCACTACATCATCGAGTCCTGGGATGCCTTCTTCTTTGAGGACCTGTTTCCTCACAACCTCATTCGCTCCGGCTTGTCCATGTCTATCCCTTAGCGTGGGAGAGTGGTGAGTCCGTCCTCCATCTTGCCGCTTCCGGGTGACACATCCCTTTGTCCCTCTGAGCCGGCAGACCCAGTCGCATCCGCTGGTCCCTCTGATGCGGCAGCCCCCGTCGCGTCCGCTGGTCCCTCCGGGCCAGCAGCCCCAGTCGTGTCCACTGGTCTCTCTGAGCCGGTAGCCCCAGTCGCCTCCGCTGGTCCATCCGGGCCAGCAGCCCCAGTCGCGTCCGCAGGTCCCTCCAGGCCGACAGCCCCAGTCGTGTCCTCTAGTCCCTCTGAGCCGGCAGCCCTAGTTGCGTCCGCTGGTCCCTCCGAGCCAGCAGTCCCAGTTGCGCCCCCTGGTCCCTCTGGGCCTGCAGCCCAGTTGCGTCCGCTGGTCCCTCCGAGCCAGCAGCCCTAGTCACGTCCACCAAACCCTCCGGGCCGGTAGCCCCAGTTGTGTCCGTCGGTCCCTCTAGGCCGACAGCCCCAATTGCGTCCGCTGGTCCCTCTGAGCCACCAGCTCCCGACACGCCCGCTCGCCACTCCGGGCCAGCAGCCCCAGTCGCATGTGCTAGCACCTCCGGGCCAGCAACCCCGTCCGCCTCCACTGGCCCATCGGACTCATGCCATAGCTTGCCTTGCCACGCTACATATGTGGCCCAGCCGGCAGCCTACGACGTAGACCGTCGGTGAGCGCGCAGACCGTTGCATCGCGCTCCATGGCGCCTCGACCCCTCGTGGCCCCACTTGTCTCCTTCACTCCCACGGTTGTGAGTGGGGACCCTGGCACCAAGGCTCTCGGCTTGACCACCTCGGCCATCATTGCAGACCTTCACCCGGGCTCCACACTGGGCTACGCCATGCTTCATCACGAGCATCGGAACGCTATCGTGGCTGCACTCACGCGCATCCCACCCGGGGCGCGAGATGCTCACGCTCTCTTAGTCCGCTCCACAGCACGCCCGGAGGACCCAGCCACCCTGCACAAGACACGAGCCTCTCCTGAGGTCGCACACTGGGACGCTGCCTGCGCCGATGAGCTCGCTGCTATCCGACAGCACCATGTGTATGACCTTGTCGACCTTCCTCCAGGTCGGAAGGCCATCGGCACCAAGTGGGTCTTTCGGCGCAAGTGGAAGCCCGACGGGTCCTTGGACAAGTACAAGGCCTGCCTTAGAGCCAAAGGGTTTTCCCACATTGCTAGAGTCGACTACGACCAGATATTTACCCCAGTTGGCCGGTTCTCCACTAGCCGGGCACTCTTTAGCCTAGTTGCCCTGCATGGGTGGGAGCTGCATCAGATGGATGTGAGCAACGCCTTTCTCCATGGTTCACTGGAAGGTGAGGAACTCTACATGGTGCAACTCCCAGGCTTTGACGATGGCACCGGGAGAGTCTGGCGACTGCGTACGGCCTGGTATGGCCTCAAGCAGTCGCCTCGGTGCTGGAACCAAGAAATGAGCAGCATGCTTCTTGGTGGCGGACTCCAGCGCAGCACCGCTGACCTCACACTATTTGTCAATTTGCGAGGCCAGACTCCCGTTGCAGTTCTGGTTTACGTCGATGATCTCCTCATTGCGTCGCCACACACGACTGTCATCCAGTGTGTCAAGGAATTGCTGCACACCGCCTATCAGATGAAGGATCTCGGGTTGGCCAGAGTCTTCCTGGGCATGGAGCTTGAGCATGATCGCTCCCAGGGCGGCCTGCACATCCACCAGGCCGCCTATGTACAGACGCTCTCTACCAGCTTTGCGGAGGACCTGCCACTCGTGCCGAGCGCATCCTCACCCATGTCACCCGATGGTCAGGTGAAGCCGAAGAGTCTTGGCCTAGCTATTGTGGGGGAGCCAGTTGATTTGACCACGTACTTGCGAGTCATCGGGTCAATGATGTTCCTGGCAACGACGACGCGCCCAGACATTGCGTTCGCCGTCAACCTCCTCGCCCAGTTTTCTCAGGAGCCGCGTCACCTCCACGACGAGGTCACGATCCGAGTACTGGGCTATGTCGTCTCGCCTCCTCGGCGAGGTCTCATGTTCCACCGTCAGTCGTTTGTTGTCGCTGTGGACTACACCGACAGTGACTGGGCCGGTAGTCCGCACGGTAAGAGTCACACTAACTGGATCTTTTTGATTGGCGGCACAACTGTGTCTTGGTGCAATGGAAAGCAAGGGTGCATTGCACGCAGCACTGCTGAGGCTGAGTACATAGCTCTTGGCTCAGGCGCATGCGACAGTGTGTGGTTGCATCGTCTGTTGTCCAAGTTACGTCAGTCTATTGCATCCATCACGTTGCATTGTGACAATGAGAGTACCATGGCCATTGCCAACGATGACGGCGTGCATCACACATGCACAAAGCATATCGAAGTTGAGTATCACTATGTGCGTTCGTTGTTGCATGAAGGCAGCATCAACATCGTGAAGGTTGAGACACCACGGCAGTTGCCTGAATTCTTGACCAAGGCACTGAAGCGCGACTCATTCAAGAAGGCTGTGAGTTCAGTCATCATGCATCCGTGATTGACTCTTTCTGTCCCTTCTTGCATTTCTGCTTTGCCTGGGGGAGTTTGGTCGATGACTGTGTCTCTTCCCGCACATGTGCACTACACCTGTGAGTCATGAGGGAGTGTTGGTTTTCTTGTATCTCTCATTGTACTCTGTTGTGTCCTCCCGGCTTGTGTACATCGGCTTGCAGATGACTGACGGCGAGACTTGACGCCGTTGGAGTGTCGCTTGGTGGAGCCGACGCACGTTGAGGCACTCTCACCTGTCGCTGGAGCCTCCTCCTTCTGGCGATGCGCTCAGCTCCATCGGCAGCCCTCCTCTGTGGTCAGGCCGCTAGCGGTTATTGCCACTGTAGATGCTGTCTGTATGCACCTTGTGCTATGTCTGGCTATGGAATTGCACCTGCAGTAACATGCGGTGCCGAGGGTCCATGTCTCCTGTTGTATGGCCTTGTTTGGCATCGTTGACTGTCGTAGGCACTGCCTGGGTTCGGGCAGCCATAACTCCTTGTTGCTGTTTTTCTAGCTAACTGTGACCGCACGACTGCGTTTGCAGCGTTGGTGTTATAGTATGGTCCAGTTTTCAGGCAAAACGGACGACGCCCGGGTTTTGGGCTGTCGGGCGTCTGGCAGGGCTCACCGAGAAAACCCTGCCTGCCACAAGATAGGTCTAGCACTGTTTTCTGATTGGCTGGTTAGCTGAGTAACAAGTTCTACACTAGTGGGGGGGAGCTACAACTTGGAGGGGTCTCCCATTGTTGCTCATTCTTCATTCCTAATCAGTCACTTTCAGTTTTCAACTGCTTTCTGGCGCTAACACTGGCGCGCACGTTTCTGAGTAACAAACCCAGAGATTCCAGACTTAGACTCTGAGCAGCCGACTGAGGGGGCAGCAGACTAAAGCAACAAGCGTGGAGGCCAGCACGCTACATCAACAACGTTGCTGCCACAACCTGCTGCCTAGGTTTTCTAGCTCCGCGTGCAGCCCCCCATTGACTGCACCCGGACGTGGCACGATGCGATCTGTGACACAACCTGCGAAGGAAGATGTGACTCAAGTGTTGGTGTGTGCGCTTTGGCCTGACACCCTTTTTGAGGAGCGCGAGGTTACTTTGGGTGTGGCATGATGCTATAGTCGAGGATATGTTCGTCGAGACCCGCGCACTTGGTGAGTTCTACCGGAGTGATGTGGAAACCCATTGCCTCCATGTGTTATGTATGATCCATGCAAGGTTATGTTGGTCGAGACCCGTACACCTGTTGAGTTCTACTGGTGTGACGTGGAGACCCATTGCCTCCATGTCTTATGTATGGTCCATGCATGATGTGGTCGAGATCCAGACACCCGGAGACATTTTCCGGGGTCGCGAGGAGACCTTGTTTCTCTGTCTCTCTTGCATGATGTTTGACACGTAGGTGTGTGATTGACTTCGTGCATGGTCAAGACCCGGGCATTTGGTGGGATGCACCATTGTCACAAGGAGACCCTGTGCTGTGGTATGCTTCATCAGTGCTCGCTATGATTGGTTACCTGAGCCATCATCTCTTGCTTTTGCTCAGACATCATTATGTTGACAGTTGTGTGAGCCAGGAGGAGTGTTGGTGTGTGTGGCTTCCACCCGTCGTGAGCGACCGCAAGGAGAGCAGCAGTACACGAGAGCGCGACAACATGATCGCTGATGTGGGCCCGGGAGACACTGGCGCGTCTGCAGGTGGTGGACCACCCACTCGGAGCTGACCGACCACTGCCCCAGCGTCGTGGATGCTCTCTTGGACCTCCTGCAGTTTTTCTGCAGCCTATCCTTGATGCGAATGCAGCTGGTGCCGGAGCAACGACGAGTGGTGGCTCCATCCACCACCAGCTGCTAGAGAGATGCCACAACGCCCTGGGTGCTTGCCGGGGTGCTTTGCGATTTTTTTGCAGACGTTAGAGTTCTCTCGGTGGATGGGCTCCAGAGCCCAATTTGATGTTTTGCATTTTCTGTCCACCGATTGGTGCCGCACTTATGCGTATGAAAAGTCGTAGCGTCCGGCTCAAGATTCTGAATCTCTAGGTTCAGACGACGTAGCATTCTGATTTGTCAACGCAGAGTTATGGCCAAAACCGTGTTTTTGTTCCGGTTTTAGGACAGACCTTGCACTGCCGCGTGCGACACCTGTCGTGCAACGTGGCAGGTATGTATGCTGTGGACTTGTCATTTGTTATTTCTCTTTGCAATTATATTCATGTTGAGCTTCCGGACACTTTGTACGTGTCCCTACCCAGACCATTGCAGTTTTGTCTTTGACTTGTGATTGTTGTCACACACCGACCTAGCGTTGACGCCTAGCTTTGCAACAAGTGGTTAGGAAGGTTCTAGGAAGTTTTTCATGGTATGAGAGCAAACGAGCTACAGCTCGTTGTGCTTTGCAGCAGAGACGCAGCAGAAGTCAGTGGCAGCAGCTGCAACCACCCATAGGAGCAAAAGCAGATCCAGGAGGGACCCACCACGACTACGTTGCAGCGGAGCGATGGAGGTAGCAGGCACAACGGTGGCAGCTGCAAGCAACAGCGGCCGTAGCAGCAGTAACCACTGGGAAGCACCTGCGGCGGTAGTGGCTACGGGCAGCACCCACTAAAGCAGCAGCACCTGGTGACAGCAGCAGCCATGTCTGGCTACCAGTGTGTGCACACAAAAAAAAACAAAAGAAAAGGAGGAGAAGCAGCTCGGAGGAGAAGCAGCAGCTTGTGGCAGCTGCGGCTGCGAGAAGTGGCAGCACGTAACACAAGCAGCAGCTTGCAGTAGCGGCGGCGGGCAGCAGCCGCAACAGTAGCGACGGCGGCAATCAGCTGTAGCTGCCATTGCAGATGCAAAGAGCAACAACAACAGCGAGCGGCAATAACAGCAGGCGGCAGTGAGCAATAGCAGTAGCAGCAGCGGCAAGCAGCTGGAGCAGCGGCAAGCAGATGCAGCAGCGGCAAGCAGCTGCAGCAGTAGCAGCGGCGTGAAGCAGGTGCAACGGCAGCACCAGGAGCGGCGGCGGCACCAGCGGGCAGCTACAGCGTTCAGCCGCAGCTGCTCACGCGTGTAGCAACAGCACCAGCAGCAGCTCGCGCAGCAATGGCAGCTGCAATAGCAACAGCCACTGTTGCTACTTGCTCGTCATGCAAAGTTGCATTACAGCCTCGCGTTGTGAGCAAGCAGCGCAAAGCTGCTTGTTCGCAGCGAGCAAGCTCGCCAAGCGAGCTCGCTCGACGGGCTTGTCGAGCAAGCTTGCTTGACGGGCGTGCTCAAAGCGAGGGTCGAGCCAGACCGAAAAAAAAGGGGGAGGGGAAGAGGAGAGAAGGGGGGGGGCCTCGAGTGGGACACCCCAAAAAATCCCAAAGGGGGCACCAAGGGAGGTGGCACCATTACAAAGAAAAAAAACAAAAGAAAACAACAAAAGAGGGAGGAGGACAAGGGGGGGGAGGGGTCCTCGAGTGGGGCAGTTGAGCAAGGCCCGGGAAGGGGTACCCCAATCGCTCCGAGCGTCATTGAACACACACACAAAAAAAAAAAACAGGGATGAGTTTTGTTTTTGTTTTAATCTTTTTACTTTTTAGTGTGGCTTGAGGCCACTACCGTCAGCTGACGAAGGGAACCGCTATAGCAGCAGTTGCCGCGAGATTTGCAGCAGGAGTAGCAAGAGCAAAGGTGGCTTGAGGCCAGAGCCGTCTGTTGACGACGACACTTGGTGCAGCATCAGCGGCACCAACGGCGACTTGAGGTCGCACGTTATGACAGTTGAGCCATCGTCACCGGGTGCAACATTGTAGCAACACACTACGGCTGAGGTTGTCGCCTTGACTGACGACATCGTAGCCCGTCTGAGAGACATTGCTCCACTCGCACCCCTATACATGGCTCTTCGTGCCACTGGGATCGAGTGTGCAGGACTATCACCCACGCTCAGCTCTTGACATGAGCTACGCAGTGTGGCCGTGGGCATTTCCATCGCCGTGGTCTGCGCCTGAGCCTCAGCCGTGGCAGCCGCCAAAGTCACAGTGGTCGATGTAGCCGTGGCATGAGTCCAACTTGTCCTCAGGGTTTTCGTGCCATTAATGTGGAGATATGTAGCATGGCTGACACTAGTGCCGACAGCGCCCTCTTGGGTGGCATCCCCCATCAGTACGATCCTCCCCACCTCCTCCTTTAGTGGATACATCACCGAGTGATGCCATAGCACCTCTGCGTGCCGATATGGGCGCCCTACACATGGAGGTCCGGTACCTCAAGCGCATGGTCCAACAGCTCCTTGACCACGTGACTTTCGAGCGAGCTGCCACCCCGTCGCACGTGTCGCCTCCCACTTCATCCTCATCGTCTTCCCGATCCTGCATTCCTTCCTCCGACGAAGCTAATATACCAGTTCTCTTGTCTACATCTGTCGCCCTTTGCTCCAACTTGGAGGTTGTCGGTATCATATGGACGGACGGACCCTCAGTCCCTCGCCGTACCGCTCGTTCTTGCACTCGACGTGCGCGGCGGCAAGTTGCTCGTCTTGCACGGTGCACACAGGCAACACCATCAGACACGGTTGTGGGAGGAGTCAGGTGACGAGACCCCCTCGTCTCCTGTCCACGAGTTGGTTTGCCGAGTCCCCACAGCTTCTGTCCAGGTGTCAATCGTGGGGGGGATGGTTTGCCCACTGACGACCACGGCAGAGCTCGGCATTGGTGAGGCGACTGCTCTACAACGCAGGATGATTGAGGTGGATAACACTACACAGCAGACTCAACTAGTGGAGAGTTTGGCGGGGGGGAGACGTTCGCCCTGATGGAGACTCTTCGTCGGAGGAGGATTGGTCCGAGGCTAAGTTTGAGTCGGGGATGGAGATGGTGTTCATTGATACCCTAGCGGATGACATGACGACGGCCGATGCATGAGCTACGCCTGACGGTGTGCGCAATCCCACGTTAGCTGGTGTGGAGACAGCTGTCATGGTGCCAGGAGAAACAGTAGGAGCAGGTGATAGAGATGCTGATACTCGGCCCCCAACAGACGCCCAGGTGTTTGAGAAAGATAGTACTGGACAATAGGAGCAGGTGATGGACCACCAGGACGAGGCAGACTTCCTTTATGAGGATCAGTTGTCCGTCGTGGAGTGGTCAGACGCAGGGTCGGAGGCAGACATAGATGCCCAGTGCACTGTCGTTCTTGCAGTAGCCACTGCACAAGAACAAGTTGGCCCCTCGGTGAGAGCAGACGTCCGCGTGTGCAACATGGAGGATGTAGAGCAAGCTGCGGACCTCCGACAACTCACTGCCCTGACCGGTGTTGCTGACACCACGACGGTTCCAGCCAAGGACACAGCTACTCTCGTCCGAGCTACATTTCCTATACCCGAGCACCTATGCTTCGCGGTTGATGAGTAGGAGACAGTGGTGGCTCAAAGGGAGGCAAACATGCAGAGTATCATGGTCAAGCTCGGGGAGGCCAGTAGCCGCTATTACACCGTGCATGTTCCAGCACAACGAGCTATCGAGGAGTGTGTGGAGGATGTACACAGGCGTCTTGAGACAGCTGAGTGGTCTTTACAGGATGCACGTCTGAGACAAGCGGACCTCCAGCAGTAGGTGGATGATGGACTAGTCACGAGGAGCACCACGGCACTGACTGCACTTTCGACGACCACGTTGTTGGCGCGGATGCAGCTGTACGTACACATGCCGACGTCCAGCCAGCAGCTGATGGCCAAGCGACAGGTGCGTCACGAGAAGCAGGTGCCTTTGCAGCAGTCGTTCCTACAGCCCAAGACAACTTATATGGCGACTCATTGTCTTGCGCTCTCGCTCTACCCGCACCTCGTGGCTCGGCGATTCTTGAGTCGACGATTGGCGTAGGGGACGTCGACTTGTGCGACAAGCAGGTGCAGCTCCACTCCTTCCTACGGGGTGACACTGCGAGGCTAGAGGAGGCTCTCGCTCGTGCCGACGCGCACACTATCGAGGTCCACTGTCAGGTTCTTTCTACGACTAACCGTCTACATGCCGCAAATGTAACCAATTGGTCGGCTACCGCATACGAGCTTGTCTAGCTCCACAAGCACCTCGACGCTGCGGAGACCACAAGGCGATATGCAACTCAGCAGTTGGAGGCCATATAGTAGGCAATTGTTTTGGAGGAGGCCCTTAGTGCTACACTAGTCACATCAGTAGATGACGGCAATAGTGACGACCACGGCAGCGTGGACGATGACAGTGATGACGACCACAACGACGACACCACTCTGTGGTAAGACTCTGTGCAAGCACATCCCACCAGCATCGTCGTCACCCTTGCTATTGCTGTGTAGGGATATGTGGCCATGGGGCAGCCGTGCTCCCTCCTCACAGATTGTGTTGGGAGCAAACATCATCTTTGCTCACACTGTCAGCCTCTGTAGCTCAAGGGGAGTGTTGGTGTGTGGGCTTTAGCCTGACACCCTTTTTGAGGACAGCGAGGTTACTTGGGGTGTGGCACGATGCTATAGTCGAGGTTATGCTGGTCGAGACCCGCGCACCTGGTGATTTCTACCGGTGTGATGTGGAGACCCATTGCCTCCATGTGTTATGTATGATCCATGCAAGGTTATGCTGGTCAAGACCCGTGTACCTGTTGAGTTCTACGAGTGTGACCTGGAGACCCATTCCCTACATGTGTTATGTATGATCCATGCATGATGTGGTCGAGACCCGGACACCCGGAGACATTCTCCGGGGTCACAAGGAGACCTTGTTTCTCTGTCTCTCTTGCATGACGTTTGACATGTAGGTGTGTTATTGACTTCGTGCATGGTCGGGACCCGGGCATTTGGTGGGATGCACCATTGTCACGAGGAGACCCTGTTCTGTGGTATGCTCCATCAGTGCTTGCTATGATTGGTTGCCTGAGCTATCATCTCTTGCCTTCACTCAGACATCGTCATGTTGAAAGTTGTGTCAGCCAGGGGGAGTGTTGGTGTGTGTGGATTCCACCCGTCACGAGCGACGGCAAGGAGAGCAACAGTACACGAGAGCGCGAAGACATGGTCCCCAATGCGGACGCCGGAGACACCGACGCGTCCGCAGGTGGTGGACCACCCACTCCGAGCTCACCGACCATTGCCCCAGCGTCGTGGATGATGTCTTAGACCTCCTGCAGTTTTTTTGTAGCCTATCCTTGATGACGATGCAGCTGGCGCCGGAGCACCGACGAGTGGTGGCTCCATCCACCAGTAGCTGCCATAGAGTTGCCACGACGCCCTCGGTGCTTGCCGGGGTGCTTTGCGGTTTTCCTGCAGACGCTAGAGTTTTCTCGGTGGACTGGCTCGGTGGACTGGCCCGATTTGCATGTTTTGCATTTTCTGTCCACCGATTGGTGTCGGACTTATGCGTGTGACCAGTCGTAGTGTCCGGCTCAAGATTCTACATTTCTAGGTTTAGACGGCGTACCGGTCTGATTTGTCTGCGTAGAGTTACGGCCAAAATATTGTTTTTGGGCCGGCTTTAGGACAGACCTTGTACTGCCGCGTGCGACACCTGCCGTGCAACGCGGCAGGTACTTGTGCTGTGGACTTGTCATTTGTTATTTCTCTTTGCAATTATATTCATTTTGAGCTTCCTGACAATTTGGACGTGACTGCCCTACCGAGACTGTTGCAATTTTGTCTCTGACTTGTGACTGCTGTCACACGCTGACCTATCGCTGACGCCTAGTGTTGCGGCAAGTGGTTAGGAAGGTTCTAGGAAGTTTCTCATTGAGTAGCGGAGAAAAAGTGCGACATGAGGTGCGACGTGGGAATTTTCTCTCAAACTCTTGAACATTCAAGTTCTTACAACTGAGGGCTAAGCAAGGACATGCCAGAGCAGTTCGACCAAGAAAATACAACGGCTTTGGACAAATCAGGTCTCAAATTATAAGGCTCAAAATTATAGTCAAATTTAAGTGTCACTTAACCTGGTTGTAAAAAATAGGCAAATACAAGAGACACTACGGTATGACCGACGGCGAGACAAGATGCTGTTGGATTGTCGTCTGGTGGAGTCCACACACGTTTAGACCTACACGCAGTTTGCTTGATGTTGAAGTTCGTTGGCCACTCACAACTCTATGCCCTCTTGTCTCCGACACTCTGTACAAACATGTACAGATTAAATGACAATGGCCTTAACTGGGAAAGCGTCATGCAGGGTCACCTCAATTGAAGCCTCTAGCGTCATCAAGCTTCTACTGTACCGAGGAGTTCCCTCTGGCACTTACGTGGCCATTGCATGACTTTCCATGACTCAGTAATGCGCTAGATGCTAGGGCTCATACATTCTCACTGCCGTGCCCTACATCATGCGTTCTTGCCTTGAGAGTGTTTGGGGGAGCTGCAAATTTCCTGGGTGCTGATCCTTAGGGGGCCACCGTGCCGGTTTTGGCCGTGCACTGGTGAGTAGCCGCCCTCTTGTTATTCCGAGTGGTCGGGCTTGACCCCTGGGTGGCGGTACTCGCTCACCAAAGCGTGATGCTTGGTGTGAGTACGTTCTCACTGGTGTTTAGCTTGCTCACTCCCCTCACTTCCTCTTGCCTTGGTTTTGAGTGCAAGTTCTAAGGAAAATTCTTGACCACATCCATGGCGAGCTTCGTGATTGTTTGCTCTTACCCGCTCCCATCCACGTGGCTAAACTAGGAACCTACCTAGTAACAACTAGTATCAGGGGAGCAAGAGCTTGCACTTGCAACTCTCTGATTCGACAACTGTGGAAGCATCACTGTGGAACCCATGCCCCAACGTGCTCGCGGCGTTCTTGCCGCTACCCACCAATTGTCATATGTGGTAGTATCCACGCGCGTCAGTGGCAATCTCACCGCCCACCGTCTCTCAACAGCGCGTGTCTACCGCCCTTGTCTTTGCTCACACTTTGGAGCACTCCCGCGGAGCACACCCGTGCCCGTCCCGCATCGGCCATGTGCCCATCTCATGAGCCAGTGCCATCACCATTCCCCCGTGAGGTGCTGATCTCTCTAGAAGCCTCCAGTGTCGGGGTCCTAGCCATAGTTCAGCTGCTCCATTCTCCCTCATCTTTCGCCTTCAGCGTGCAGTAGCCTCTCTCGGCCCCGCACCTCGGTGCGGATCACTCTCAGTCACTCTCTGCGATCCGCACCTACTCTTCTTGCTACTCTCTATAGTGGTCAGCGCCCTTATACCACCACTGTGCTAATATCTGCCGCTTGGCCCCATACTACTTTGCTCTCAGGTGGCACACTCATCTACCCGAGTGCCCAGTGTAGTGCTCTCACTGCACGCACACAACTCTTGGTTTCATCAGCGGCCCTAACTCTGTCACCGTGGAGGAGCTCAATTCCCCGCACACAACAGGTTGGTACGCAAATCGTAAGTGGGAGGACCCGAGCGCCTTTGACGAACCTCCACCCGCTAACGACGACACGTTGCTGTGGTTTTGCATGCTAGATAGCGCGTACTAGCGTGAGGAGCTTGCCGCAGTAGTTGAGCGTGAATGTGAGGAGCGTGAGGCGGAAATAGACCGGCAAGTCTACACGCCGGACGACCTACCTCCGTCATGACCTCAGTCTCATATGATGCAACTTCCTTGTGCCTCTCAGTCATCCAACCCCTCCTCCGCAGTCGCACCTTCCCCTACCTCATCTCCTCTATCTGCTACAGCACCTGGACCATCACCGGCACCTGGACCATTGCTGGCACCTGAAGTTCCTGTCGTGATCCCTGTCCCTCCAGAGCATAATGACTCCATTGGCCTGGCTGGAGCCATTCTCGACGCAATTGTTGGTGCCGCCGCCACCTTTGCAGCCACAGCCAGAGCGTGTTGAGCCCCTACCCAGACAGTAATTGGGTGTGCGTCTGAGGCCTACGCACACGCTGCTACATCCCTCACGCTTCTAGCTGCCACCACTATGAACATTGCCACACAGGTGACAGCAGCAGCAGCCTTTGTTGCAACGGCAGCTTCCTTTGCAACAGACGCAACATCCCGTGCTATTGGCTCCATCCGTGCATTCACCGCAGTAGTAGTGTTCAATCCCACCGGCCCCTTGTGAGCTCACGCCGCACGTCACCACAGGGGTCCTTGTCGCATCGGCGTCGGCTGCCGTTGCAGGGGCCACGGTCCCAAGGTTCCTGTACCTCAATGTGGCAGTCGCCGGGTGGGTGGATGTCCTTTTCTCCTCCGCTACCGCCGTGGTGCCATCTCTCTTCACCCTACTGCCATGCCACTAGCTCGGTGAGCTCCGCATTGCACTACCTCTTGGTATACTTTATCCTCTCTCATCTCTCTGGTCTCCCTCTTTTATGCACTTATACGTCTCCCTAGCATCATGCCAGGCGCTGAGGAGACAATAGAGGTCCTGCAGGCAGCCCCCAGTTTGGCACAAGCTGAACGTTGTAAGGCTAAAGATGGGCTCCAGCAGGGTCATGAGGCTCAGCAGGAGCTAGGTGCTACTATCGCTTCCCTTGTCATTTAACGCCTCCACGCCATCCCGAGTCTAGTTGCTGTCTGGCCCGCGGACGAGACAACTTCCGCTGATTCTTCTGTTCCTCCTGGTGATGGTGCTGCCAACTCCTCCTCTCCCACTTTCTCAACAGCAGCTCTTGCTCGCGCTCTTCTTCCAGCCAGGCAGGAAGATTTTGAGAAACCACCACCCTCCTTCACCTCCAATCTCACCTTCACCTCTTGGGAAACGCGCTTAAGCGCATGGGTCCAGGGTGAATTGCTATGGGAGTACTACTCCCTGGCCAAACCTCAGCCCTCTGAGGCTGCCCGTGCTGTACGGGCTCTCATAACCCATGTCCTGAGAGCCTCCTTGATGACATTGGTATGTACAATGCAGACCCCACGCGGGACACCCTTTCTGACCCTGTTGGTGCCTATGCTCTCATCTGCCGTCGCAAAACTGTCACTGGGCATGCTTCTCAGAGTGCCGTGACTGTCCAGTTCAACATTCTTCAGATGTAAACAAAGGAAACTGCAGATGAATACTGGGCGCAGAGCCTACGCTTGCTGCGTGACCTTGGCAGAGCCGCCCTCGACCCTCTCTCAGCCTGTCTCTCCATTGTTGCTGGTCTCATCCCTCAGTTGTCTCATCTCTTCCTTCACGTCTCTCAGGTCGAGCTTGAGCGGCTCGCTACTGCTCAGCTGTCGCAGACTCTCTGCCAAGAATCGGCCCCCTTTACGACTTCACTGCCTCCCGTCTTACCGATTGGTGGAACGCCCTGTAGAACAAGCGCATGCACCATGTTGCACTGGCTACAGTCACCTCCACATTCTCCTCGCTTGCGACCACAACCTCCTTATCCTCTTTGGCCTCTTTTCCTACCGCTGCTCATCCCACTTAGGCCTCCTCTTGTGGGGGGGTGGTGGTTCTGGCCGTGGGGGTGGCCGTGGAGGCAAGGGGCGTGGGGGTGCCTCTTCCACTACCAGTAACGTCACTTGTTGGAACTGGGGTGCTACTGGACACTCTGCTCCCAAATGCTTGGCTCCTCGTGATGATGGGCGTTTTGCATCCTCCAAGCACGCACTGGGCACGCACAGGTGTGACCGCTTCCTTAGCCTCTGTAGCAGTGACTGTTGCGTCTTCTACATCCTCCTCCTCTACTTCAGCTCCCTCCACGACATTGGCCCCTCTTCAGTCGCTACAACCCCCAGCCAGTCCCTGGGGTTGGATTCCGCCGCCGTCTGGACCTCCCTACTATGGTTCCCCATCCTCTCACTACACTCTGCCTTCCTCGGCTTGTGACGACGGCTACTTCTCAGATCGCTCATCCGACCTCTCCTCGGACCGCTCCTCTGATCGCCGTGACGAGGAGTGCACCCTCAAACGTCGGCTGGCAAAACTGCTACACCTTCGTTCTCATGGAGGTGAGAGTGTGAGTAGCCAGTCGTGTGTCACTATTTACGAGTCTGATGCCTCCCTTTGTGGTGCCGCATCTGGTTTAGGGGGAGTTGCATGATGATCATGCCTGGATTGAAGAATGGCAGTCTTGTACATTCTCCACTTGTCTTGGTGGTTCTTCTCACCTCTCCTCCCGTTTTACAGTTGCTGTATGTCTCGTACTCCCCACCACTCGTGCATCCCCAGGTCTATGGATCATTGATTTTGGGGCCACGCACCACATGACATCTTGTCGTTCGTCATTTGTGTCTCTCGGGCGGGTTGGGTCCGTCCGCTCTGTTCGCACTGGTTCCGGCCTGCTTCTCCCCGTTCAAGGTGTTGGTGTCGTTCGCTTTGTTGGCCCTGGGGGCACAATTTACCTGCCTGATGTGCTCTATGTGCCAGACCTTGAATTCAACCTCCTCTCTGTGACCACCGTTGACGACCAAGGCATGGACTTCTCCTCCAGCAACGGCGTGGCCTCCATTTCTCTCCGCTCCTCTGGTCGTGTTGTTCTTTGTGTCATGCACTGTGATCGTCTCTTTTGTGTGCTTCTCACGTTGCCTCCGTCTTCCGCTGCGTTTGCTCTTGTTCACATTGCCCCGTCTCTGTCTCCAGCGCATGCCGATCTGCTGAATCATCGTCTCTATCACATTCACACTACAGCCATCCAGCACCATCTCTGTCTTCAGCCTGCCTACTCCCTTGACCCTGCTACGTTTGTACCTCCTTGCCCCTCTACATGTCTAGACTGTGCTTGTGGCAAAATGTACTGCTCCCCATTCTCCACTGCTGAATTCAATACCTCTCATCCTCTTGACCTTGTCTGCGCTAATGTCATGGGCCCCCTGCCCCAAGACTTCCTTGGTGGCCTTGGCCGCTATGTCTTGTGTCTGACTTATGATTTCTCTCTCTACCGCTGGGTCTTCACACTCCGCCACAAAAGTGATGTCACTGACGTTCTTGAATCCTGGCTCCCTCAGGCCAAGCGCGCTTGCCTCCGTTTGCTGCGTGTCTTTCGCAGCGACCAGGGCAGCAAATTCTTTGGTCCTATTTATAGCTTTTTAGAGTCATGCGGAGTCCGTCTTGAGTCATTAGCCCCGTACACCCCACAACAAAATGACGTGTCTGAACGTTAGAACCGCACCCTTGCAGATGGTGTTTGCTCTATTCTCTTTGCCTCTGTCCAGTCTTCCTTGTTTGCCTTTGAGACCATGTCTTACATGACGTGGGTCTGGAATCGAATTCATCATGGCCCTCTCCCTCACTCGGTCACCCCTTTTGAAGGCTGGACTGTTCGACGCGCCGACCTCTGCCTTGCCCGCGTCTGGGGGTGTCTTGCCTCTGTATGGGTCCCGGCGGACCAGCGGGATGGTAAACTGTCTCCCGGCGGCTGCTTGTACATCTTCTTCAGCGTCTCCCCATTCTCCAAAGCTTGGCGGTTTTGGGATCTCTCTTGCTGTCGTGTCTTTGAGTCTCGGGATGCTCTGTTTTCTTAACACCTGTTTGAACGTGATTCTCCTCATTTCGGTGGGTTTCTCTCTCTGCCCTCTCGGGGTGGGGGTGGACCTCTTCCCTCTGGGCCATCTGTTCTCCCCTCCATGCGTCCCTTGACACCCTCTGTCTCCTCCGGGCCCCTGGGCTCAGAGCCCTCCTTGGGACCATCTTCCTCGACCCCCACTACACCGTTGGCCCCATCTCCACCTGTTGAGTCCCTTGTCTCCTCTGAGTCTGACTCTCTTGAGCCCTCGACTTGCTCATCCTCACCCTCCGCCTCATCTTCTACCTCTGAACCTGGTGCCACGTCTATTCAGCCTCCTGCTCTCTTTGTGCCCTCTGTTCCAATAGCCCTCCTTCTCCTTCAGCCTCTGAGCACCCGCGCTTTGCTGCCCCCTCCTCTGCAACGCGTGTCCCATTTGTTCCCCCAGTCTCGCCCTAGACACGTGGTGGTCGTCTCAGGGCACTTCCATCTCAGTCGTGCCCTGTTGACTCTGGTGATCCTGGGCTCCATGCTCTTGGTCTTGCTACCTCCGCATTGTCCGCGGCTGACTTTGTGGTGAACCCTGACACGACACTTGGCTACTCTCTCATTGAACATGAGTTTCACTTTGCCCTTTCTTCGTCCATAGCTGGGCATGTTGCCTCGTGCTTTGCTGCTGCTAGTCTCTCTACTCTTCTACCTGAACTGCTGTCTATGCAAGCAGCCCGCACGGCCTCTGATTCTCCTCTATGGAAGAAGCCCATGAAAGCCGAGCTCGATGCATTGTCTGAGCACGATGTGTACGAGCTCGTGGACCTCCCACCGGGCCGCAAAGTGGTTGCAGCCAAGTGGGTGTACCGTCACAAGCTGAACCCTGACAACACTGTTGAACGGTATAAGGCTCACCTCACGGCCAAGGAGTTCTCTCAAATCCTTGGTGTTGAATTTGACGAGACCTTTTCCCTAGTCAGCCGCTACACCACAACTCGAGCTCTTCTCAGCCAGGTTGATTAGGTGACTGGGAGCTTGAGCAGATGGATGTGAACAATGCTTTTCTCCATGGTAAGTTGGACGAGGAGATCTACATGGTGCAGCCGACCGTTTTCTCTGATGGAAACAGTCGAGTGTGGCGCCTGCGGAAGGCTCTGTATAGCCTGAAGCAGTCCCCACGCTGCTGGAACCAAGAAATCACACCCACCCAAGAAAGGGGAGGTTTTTGAAGAAGCGCTATTGATCCTTCTTTGTTTCTCAGTGCTCCCACAATACCACTCGTCACCATCCTTGTCTATGTGGATGATCTTCTCATTGCCTCCCCTGATGCCGCATCCGTTGCGGCTGCAAAGTCCCTGCTTCAAGCGACATACAAGATGAAGGACCTTGGTCCGGCTTGTGTCTTTCTGGGCATGGAGTTGGAGTGTGACCGTGTACATCATACTGTGTACGTTCACCTGGCTGCATACGTGTGTAGCCTAGGGGAGCGCTTCGGATCGCTTCTTACAGCAGTCCCCACAGCGTCCACATCCATGACGCCCGCTGGCCAGCCGCTATTGAAGTCTTCAGAGCCGTCAAAGCTGGGAGAGTTTGTCGATGTAACTGACTACCTCCGTGTAATTGGCTCCTTGATGTTTTTAGCCATGACCACTCGCGCTCATGTTGCTTTTGCTGCGAATTTCTTGTCACAGTTATCCCAGTGCCCCCGTGAGCGCCATCTCAAGGCGGCACTGCGGGTTGTGCGCTGCGCCTTTTCCACCCCTCATGTCAGACTGTATATTTGTGTGCAATCCTCAGCCGTAGTGGATGGCTTCAAAGACAGTGACTGGGCACATGACTCTAACGCAAGCAGCCAAACATGATACATCTTCTTGATTGGTGGAACTGTATTCTCAAAGAAAAGTGGCAAACAAGGGTATTTTGCTCGCAGCATAGCTGAGGCTGAGTATATCGCTCTTGGCGCAGGCACGTGTGAGGCTTTCTGGCTATGTCGCCTGCTGCAACAGTTGTGTGTTCCCATCCGCTGCATCACTTTGCGTTTTGATGACCAAAGCACAAAGGCCATTGCCCAAAATAGTGGCATGCATCACTCACGCACCAAACATATCAACATGGAGCATTATCTTGTTCGTGAGTGCATTGCTGGTGGTATTGTCCAGGTTGCTTGGGTGGATACACGATCTCAAAGAGCTGACTTTCTCACGAAGGCCCTCAGTCGTAATGTCTTCAAAAATGCTGTTCACTCGGTTGGTCTCATCTATCTGCATGGTCCAGGTTGATTTGCTATGGTGCACCTCCATCACCTCTCGTGATCCCCTCTTGTCGTTCTCTCATGTGTGTGGGGTGCTTGCCTGCGGGTCATGGGGGAGTGTTGAAGTTCGTTGGCCACTCACAACTCTATGGCCTCTTGTCTCCTACACTATGCACACAAATGTACAGATTAAATGACAATGGCCTTACCTGGGGAAGCGTCATGTAGGGTCACCTCAAATGAAGCCTCTAGCGTCATCAAGCTTCTGTTGGACTCAGGAGTGCCCTCTGGCACATACGTGGCCATTGCATGACTTTCCATGACTCTGTAATGCAATAGATGCTTGGGCTCGTACATTCTCACTGTCGTGCCCTGCATCATGCTTTCTTTCCTTGAGAGTGTTTGGGGGAGCTGTATATTTCCCGGGTGCTGATCCTTAGGTGGCCAACGTGCCGGTTTTTGCCATGCACTGGTGAGTAGCCGCCCTCGAATCATTCCGAGTGGTCGGGCTCGACCCCTGGGTGGCGGCACTCCCTCACCAAAGAGTGATGCTCGGTGTGAGTGTGTGCTCACTAGTTCTTAGCTCTCTCGCTCCCCTCACTTCCTCTTGTCTCCATTTTGAGTGCAAGTCCTAAGGAAACGTCTTGACCGCATCCATGGCAATCTTTGTGGTTCGTTGCTCTCACCTGCTCCCATCCACGTGGCTTAACTAGGAACCTACCTAGTAACAACACTGGAGCCTCCTCCCTCCAATGGTCGCATGCTCAGCTCATCACCTGGCCTCCTCGGCAGTCATGCTGCCGGCGGTCACTGCCACTGCAGATGCTGTCTGCATGTGTCCAGTGCTCGATCTGACTGTACCATTGTGTCTGCAGCATCATGTTCTGCTTAGGGTTCAAGTCTCATGTTGGTCTGGCACTGTTGTTACCAGGGACTGGTGTAGAAGCTGCCTGGGTCTAGACGGCCATAACTCTCTGCTAGTTTTCTAGATGATCATGACCGCACAATTGCGTTTGCAACGTCGGTATTATGGTATGGTCCAATTTTCAGGCAAAACGGACGATGTCCGGGTTGTAGGCTGTCGGCCGTATAGCGCTCACCGAGAAAACCCTACCAGCCAAAAAAATGGTCATTTTCTGGTGATGGCTTGAAATACAGCGGTATCCATTGTTTCACTCGATAGATTAGCACTCTCCATAGTCGAAGACAACATGACAGCGGTGCCCATGTTTTCAAATGTGCGAGCAAAAACGGAATTAAACTTCGCTCTCTAAGTCGGACGTTGCCAACTTGGAGGGTAAAGTCAGCAACTTCTGACACCGGCCACACCGATGTCAAAAATCACCATGTTGCGAGTTTTGGAGTTCGCAAGTGCGAACTCCAAAACTTGTACGTTCGCAAGGGGGGATGCAGGAACTTTGAGCAAACCCCCTAGTTGAACTAGGAGGTTTGGGCTATAATTTTTACTTGCTCGGGCAAAAGCCGGGCCCCGCAAAAGCGGGGCCCGGCAGATTCCATTTCCTTTATCACAGCATGCGCCACATCTCGCAAGCACCCCTAAACCCTTGACAAAGCACCTAGTTAAAATGAGGGGTTTGGCAAGGTCATCGCAAGCTCACAGGGAGGTTTCACCGCGAAATCCCTCCTGCGAGCTCGCGATGACGGGCGAAGTTCGACTTCGCCCTCAAAGTCAAAATCCATGTCAAATCTGTTAAACACATGGAATATATGATAGCCATGCCCGTTTTTGCTTGAAGAACAAAAACATGGGCATCATTGTCATTTTGTTTTTTGACTATGGACACCGCTGATCTATCGACCGAACCAATGTGTATATAACTACCTCTTCCTTTTTTGATTGGCTAGAAAGCTGAGTAACAAGCTCTACAGAGCTAGGGGGGGAGCTAGAACCTGGAGGGGTCTCTTATTGCTATTTACTCTCAGTTGCTAATGAGTTGTTTTCAGTTGCCACTGCCTTCCTGGCACGAACTCCTTAACGCGCAGTTTCTCTCTCAGATTCTGAGAGCAATGGAAGGGGGGCAGCAATGCAAAGCAACAAGCGTGTGGTCATGCCTGATCTAGAAATGCTACAGCCTCAACACACCATTCTAGTCTAGGTTTGTGGCTTGGTATGAGAGCCAGAGCGTAGCAGAAGCAGCAGACCTGAGCAGTAGCAAGGTGTACAGGTCCCACTCTACGCCGGCGGTCCCGGAAACACGCCTGTGCAGGGAAGACTTTGTTGGATTTTTCCTGGCAGAGTTAGCCCCGACGGGTGGCGCCGTCAAAATGCCCCTGACGCAGGGGAAATGCTGCCAAAATTTTTCTGGCAGCACTAACCCCGCGACGGTGGTAGCGTTGGCGGAATCGAGGCCGGCAACGTGACGGCCTACGCCATGACGGCACCGACACAAGTGGCGACGGCGCCACAAACAAGGGGAGTGAAATCTCTGTTGGTTTGTGTGGTTTCCACCCGTCACGACCGACGCCGATGAATTATACATATACCCCACGTTGGTGGTATTGGGTAGAGGAGAGCATGATAACACGACGGGCCTCTGGAGTGTCCCAAGACTTCTCCAGCACCTACGATAGCGTCGACGAATGTTTATGTGTTCCGACAGCCTGGTTGGTTTGGCGGGAGATAGGAGAGTTTTCTTGATGGGTTGAAACCCATGCACCCCGTGGATTGTACCGTTGCGATGAGGAGACCCGATGTCTATAGTAGTGCTTCCGATGTTGGGAAAGCCATGTGTGATGTGTGAACTTTGATTTTGAGTGATTCTAGCACTGCTCATGTTTTCTCGGTGGTCGAGACCCGGGCACTCGGCGAGCTATTCTGGTGTCTTGAGGAGACTACCTTTGTCTTTCATGTGGTCTATGCAATGTGCTCTCCTTGGTGACTCATTTGGGCTCAGCGGGGGCGACGGGGCCCAGTGCGGCTAGCTGCTGGCGCCTGTACATAAGCCTGCTAGGGGCTCATTTGTAATCTCTCCTTGTTCTTTCGTATTTGGCGTTCTAGACTTAGCCAAATTCTTGTTATTTTACAGTACACTCACACTCAGAGCTCATGTTTGCATTCGCATGAGTTTTCATGCCCTCATTTGATTTTAATTTGACAGCAAAGCATAGGGCGGCGTGTGAGCAACAGAAGCAACAACAACAACAGTAGTGGACGGAACGCTAAAAGAACGCGCCATGTGGCGCTACGCCGGCAGCATCGTTAGGGAGTGCAAAGTGACTATACATGAATGCCACACGGGTGGTGAGCAGCGTATAGTAGCAGTAGCGGCTATGGAATAAGCAAATTGAGCAACAACAGTCGCAGCAAAAGTAGCAGGAGCAGCGACAGCTGTGCCGCTTAGCACGAGCAGTGGCGGCAGAGTAGCCGCTCATAGCAACAGTAGAAGCAGCGGCGGCAGCAGCAGCAACAGCAGCGGCAGGCGGCAACATTTGGAGCTGCTGCACCTGTGGCTGTAGCATAAGCAGTGACAACTGTTGTGCAACGTAGCAACAGTGGTAGCAGCAGCAAAGGCAACAGTGGCGCACAACAATAGCAACAGTGACGGCAACAGTGGTGGCACACAACAGTGAGCAGCAGTAGCAGAAAGGGCACAAAGCAAGAAGCAACAACATCAGGAATGGCACACAACAGCAGCAACAGCGGCGGTTGCAGCAAGCAATAGCAGTAGCTGGTGCTTAGAGTAGCAATGAGAGTAGCAGTAGCGGAGGTAGCAGCAGCAACAACCACAGTAGTTACAACCTCCGTTGCAGCTGCTGCCGAAGGGGCCTCGCAACCCTCTGTAAGCCCCCCCCCCTCTCGGAGGGGCCCCCTCGAGCCCCCACAGAGGGCCCCCCTAGGATGGAGCCTGAACGCTTTTTCGACCCCACGGCCCCTTCGGCCTTGTCGGCCGATCGACGAAGGGGTGGGCTTAGAGGGGCGAAAAGACCCCCCCCCCTCTCTCCTCACTTGCTTGCTTTCTTGCAAGCAAGCGAGTGAGGGGCCCACGTCCTTCATTCCTTTTTTTCAAAGCGAGAGGCAACTTGACCCCTTGCCCTTTGCCTTTCCTTTTTTTTTCCCTCATCCCCTTGTCATCGGTGGCATTTGAGAAAAGGGGGAGGGGGTGCATCCAAGAGCAAGTGGTTAACAAAGATGAAAAAAAAGGGTTAAATAGCCATGATATCCATGATACTGAACAATGGACCCTCCCATATCCAAGAGCGGAATTTTTTGTCTGCCATATCCAGCACTTTAAACAAATGAACGAGGTATCCGGCCTTGCTCACCATGCTGGACCAGCGACATGCATTGCTGATCGAGCATGGCGAGGAGGGTCATGTGACCGTCGCTTGATCGCGACCCTCGCTCCCTTGCAAGATCGCGATCGAGCGATGACCCTTTTTTTTTTCTGATGATAAAACCCCCTATTACGATAGGGGGTGTGATTTTTGCTGCTTCTGCTCACTGCTGCTGTCGCTACCAAAAAGGAATGTATCTAGTGTGCAGGTAGACACAACAACATTGCTCATGCTGCGTTTGGGAACCCACGCTCGTTGCTGGCCGCTATCGCTAAAGCAATGCGAAAGGCGTCCTGCTGCCCCCTTAGTATACTACACTAGAGTCTAAGTCTGAGAGTTTTGGATTGTTACTCACAAGTGCATGCGCCAGAGTTAGCGCCAGAACTACAACTGGAAGGAAGCAATGACTGATTAGGGATGAAGAATGAGCAACTGACTGAGACCCCTCTCAATTCGAGCTTCACCTAAACTCTATGAGACTTGTCACTCATGCAATCAGCCAACCAGGGAAATCCTAACATCATCCTGTCTAGCAGAATCTCTTGGGTGAGCCCTGCCAGAAACCCAATGGCCCCAAGCTCAGGCGTTGTTTTTTTTTCCTAAAAGCTGGACCACATCTAAATAACCACGCTACAAACACAGTAGTGCAGTCAAAATGAGTGAGAAAACAGTCATGTGGAGTTACGGCTGCCCAAACCCGGGCGCCGGTTGTACCGCTCCTGAGAGCTATCTATGACTACTGATGACATGACAGCCAAGGGTTGTTGCCGATGGAGCTGGCCGTATGAGGGTGTTGTGTCAGGAGCACAAGGAGGAGGAGAACCCCATGCTTGGCTTCACGGCAACACGTCCACTCCACCAAACAGCGTCTCATTAGCATCAGCGTTCTTCTAGTCACTCGTTTGCACGAGCATTTACACCAGCTGAGAGGTCAGTTAGGCAGTGCACGGACAAAACAACAACATGCACGTCTCTTAGTGTGTGTGACTTTCCTACGTGAGGAAAGTGAATGCTTATCACAACATGCTGAAACCAGGATTTCTGCTCTCAAGCACATCGAACATGATGGAGCTAGCGCCAAACTTGCACCCGACAGAGACTCCATGAATGATTTTTCCACCACGTGTGCGTCTTGAGCTTCACAGCAATTTATTAATCTGTAGTTATGGTGTGTGTGTGTGTGTGTGTGTGTGTGTGTGTGGGCGGAGTCAAGGGGTCACTTACGCGTCTTACATTCACAACCTACACACCTCCACCTCCATCGTCATCATCACCTCTGCCTCCTCCCAAACTAGTGAAACCTTGTTCAACACTAGCAATCTGTTTTGTCTCAATGGGGTCAACAATGACTGATAACTTACCTACCACCCCCCCTCCCAAAAGCTAGAAACCTAGACTAGAGTGGCATGTTGAGGCTGCAGCGTTGCTAGAGTAGGCATGGCCCCACGCTCGTTGCTTTGCATTGCTGCCCCCTTCCGTTGCTTTGAGTGTGTGAGAGAGAAACTATACGCTGAGGAGTTCACGCCACAAAGGCAGTGGAAACTGAAAAGAACTGATAAGAAACTGAGAATAAATACCAATGGGAGAACCCTCAAAGTTCTAGCTCCCCCCAGCTCTACAGAGCTTGTTACTCAGCTTTCTAGCCAATCAGAAAAATGACCTATTTTCTGGCTGGCAGGGTTTTCTTAGTGAGCCTTGCCAGACGGTCGACATCCCAAAACCCGGGCGTCGTCCGTTTTGCCTAAAAACTGGACAAGCCCATAATACCAAAGCTGCAAACGCAGTCGTGTGGTCAGAATCATCTAGAAAAATAGGAGAGAGGAGTTATGGCCGTCTAGACCTAGGTAGTGTCTGCACTAGTCCCTGGTAACAACAGTGCCAAACCAACATGAGACTTGGACCCTAAGCAGAACATGACGCTGCAGACGTAATGGTATAGTCAGATCAAGCACTGAACACGTGCAAATAGCATCTGCAGTGGTAGTGACCGTCGGCGGCATGACTCCCTAGGAGGCCTGCCGATGGAGCTAAGCACGTTGACCATCGGAGGGAGCAGGCTCCAGCAAACTGCGTATAGGCCTCAGCGTGCGCTGACTACACTGGACGACACTCCAACAGCGTTGTGTCTTGCCATCAGTCATATGCGCGCCGATGTACACAAGCCGAGAGGACACAACAGAGCACAATGAGAGATGCGCAAAAACCATCACTCCCCCATGACTCACAAGCGTAGTGCACATGGGCAGACAGTGACACATCCAATAGACAGGGTGGGCAGCAACACATCCGCACTGGGCTATGCCATACGCCATACTCCCCTAGGACAGGCAGAGACACAAGCATGGACAAAGAGTGTAGCTCACGGACGCACACCGACCAAACTCACAGCCTTCTTGAACGAGTCGTGCTTTAGTGCCTTGGTCAAGAAGTCAGCCAGTTGCCATTTTGTCTCAACCCACACGATTCTGACGCTGCCGTCAAGTAACAAAAAACACACATAGTGATACTCAACATTGATGTGCTTTGTGCGTGTGTGATGCATGTCGTCATTGTCGGTGATGGCCATGGCACGCTCATTGTCACAGTGCAAGGTGATGGACGCAACGGATTGATGCAAATCGGACAATAGACAACGCAACCACACGCTCTCACATGCACCTTAGCCAAGGGCCACATACTAAGCCTCACCAGTAATGCGTACATTGCACCCCTGGTCTGCCACTACTCCAGGACAGAGCCGTGCCGCCAATCAAAACAATCCAGCCAGTGCGACTCTTACCGTACGGACTGCCGGCCTAGTCACTATTGATGTAGCTCACCGCGACAACAAAAGTCTGTCGGTGGAACATGAGACCTCACCGTGGAGTCGAGACGACATGAGGTATGGTTAATCGTGTAATTTTTATACAATGTTTGAAGAGTGTATTAACGTGTGCATTACTAGGAAGCTTCAATGAAATTTCCGTGCATAGAGGTGCATAGAGTACGGTGAATTTTCAGGTGACTTTATGTAGGACCCATGTCTGTTTGTAGAATTATAGGACCATCGTGAGAAATTGTCTAGTTGAGGACTACCAGAACGAGAAGGTCCATTCAAGGTCTGTTTAGAACCTGAATATATGGCACACATTATGTCTGAACATCATTCGGAATCGAAATCCTTACACGGGAAGCCATGCGCTTGTCAGGCGCCGATTTACGCATTCATGCATCCCTTTCACCAAGCGAATTTTGTTTCCCCCCCTCCCCCCAACCCCCGTACTGTACTGGTTGAGTGTATTATATTGTGCATCCGGAGTAGATATCTAAAGCTTCACAAATGTTTGTGCAAAATCAGCCATGTGTACTCTCCTTGTAACCTGTTTTAGTCAAATACATTCGTGTATCATAGTTTACCCCTCTCCAATGCACCTTCACATACATTCACCTAATACACTTTCGTCATTTTTCGGGAGGGGGGAGGAAGGGAGGAGGGGGGGGGGGGGCTCATTTCCGATCACCCCTCCCTCGAGTGTATAAGGCGAATGAATTGGTATGAGAATGCGGCAAATTATGAGAAAAGAGAGAGATTTGTACACCGGT
>SZWC01002160.1:201569-226002 GCA_023375785.1 Penium margaritaceum
TTTTGGGGGGGGGGGGGGGGGGGGGGGGGGGGGGGCTCATTTCCGATCACCCCTCCCTCGAGTGTATAAGGCGAATGAATTGGTATGAGAATGCGGCAAATTATGAGAAAAGAGAGAGATTTGTACACCGGTAATCAATACCTTTTGAACATTCGTTGTTGCTTCGCCCATCGATGTTTCGATATAGATGGACGAATCATATCAAAGTTGACATAGCGTAGTCGTATTTGTGAGGTTTGCAGCTGTATTTTTCAGAAGAAATGCACCCGCTCTAAACTGCTAGGATTGAATGGCAAGATCGCAACGCGAGCGGCAGTGAACATCCCCCCAACCATTCTCATTGTATATGGGGAGTGTATTGAAGGATTTATCTTGCCGATTTATCTCTCTAGCCTAAACTGAACACAAAGACACAAGTGTACATAAATTTTTGTTTCCAAGCAACTTCTCTCTCTAAAACTCATTTGTGATCTTTTAGTAGAAGCCCCCCGATACATCGCCAGATACAGTAACCATAATGATATTTAATTGGAGGGGGGGGGCTCCAACATTGTCGGTGGCCATATACAATCAGTCCCCCTCCCCCCCTTGGAGCGAAAACTGTATTGGACCAATGCATCGGTCGATGAACATAGCAAAGTATGGAAGTAGCGTGAAAAATGTTCACTGGAGAACACCACCTGGAACAAAAAGGACATGTCGATCGAGCTCCGCTAGAACAGGTCAAGGTTCTGTGTCTTATCATAAACATCGTTTTCATCTGTAAGTACGAACACATACTCAGGCTTCTATCATCAAGGGCTCACCTTTTATGTATCTTCTCGGTTAGAAATTTCTGTGTTTTCCCTTTCAACGCTGCATTAACTATGAAAAACGTTGACTTCTTAGGCACCTGCTAACTTTCTTTTGTCGTAACAATCGTATTTAATGGCTGATTTTCTAACCTTTCCAAGATGGAAAATGTGATTAAAAGCGGCGAGTTGAATATTCTTACCACTAGACACAGGGTTTCACACTTTTCCATCATTTCTTTCGACAACTCGGAGGTGTAATGTGTGATCATCGATGGGCGAAGAGCGTCTATTGATGGGCATGTTCATTATATACAACCTGAGTTGACGGCTAGTTTGTGATAACGAAAGGAACCCTATTCACCAGCCATCAACCATAGTCAGAAATTTGCTCATGATTGTTACATTTTGACTGCCATGCAAGAACATTGATTAATAGTGTCGGAAAAACATATGAATAGCTCGGATAGGCGACCGACAAAAAGAGTCCGATCTTGGGTATCGTACAAAAAAGACAAACCTGACCATTGTCGTCTTAGAGAAAAACCTATATCGACCGTTTCATACATAGTACTATGCTCTAAAGATCATTTTCTGTAGGTCTCATGTTGCAATGTAACTTCCTTGCACCTTACCAACAGCTCATATGATAACCAAAATGTTTCTCATAGGGTTTGTAAAACACTTTGTCCATAAACTAGAGAAGTTTCTTACCACCTTCCTGTGCCAATACACTTAAAATGTACACACTATAGAGAGTGTATTTTTTAGGGGTGACTGGTCATAAATGGACCAGGAGGTTGATAGCGAATGCAATGTCTCGGATTGTAGCCTCAAAGTGGAGGTGATGCAAATCCTGGGAGAACTGAGCCAGGAGGTTGATAGCGAATGCGATGTCTGGGCGCGTCGTCGTTGCTAGGAACATCAGTGACCCGATGAATCACATATACATGGTCAAATAAACTGGCTCCCCCACAACGGTTGGGTTCGGGTTCTTCAGCTTCACCTAGCCATCAGGTGACATGGGTGAGGATGCGCTCGACACGAGGGGCAAGTCCTCGGCAAAGCGAGCGGACAGAGTCTGTATGTAAGCAGCCTGTTGGACGTACACGATTCCCTGGGAGCGATCATGCTCAAGCTCCATGCCCAAGAAGACTCCAGCAGAACCCAAGGTCCATCTGGTAGGCGGTGTGTAGCAGGCCCTTCACCCATTGAATGGTAGCTGTGTCCGATGACGCAATGAGGAGGTTGTCGACGTAGACCAGGACAGCAACAAAGGTCTGGCCTCGCGGGCTGATGAGCTGTGTGGAGTCGGCAGTGCTGCGAAGGAGGCCGCCGTGAAGAAGCGTGCGACTGATCTCTTGGTTCTAGCACCGAGGTGATTGCTTTAAGCCATAGAGGGCCTTTCGTAGCCGCCAGACCTTGCCAGTCCTATCATGGATGCCTGGAGGCTGCACCATGTAGAACTCCTTGCCTTCCATTGAGCCAGGGAGGAAGGTGTTGCTCACATCCATCTGATGTAGCTCCCACCGCTATTGTGCAACCAGGCTGAAGAGTGCCCAGCTAGTGGAGAACCGGCCAACTGGGGCAAAGATCTGGTCGTAATCAACCCTAGGGACCTGAGCAAACCCCTTGGCTGTGATGCGGGCCTTGTACTTGTCCAAGGACCCTTCCGGCTTCCATTTGCGCCGGAAGACCCATGTGGCATCAATGGCCTTCAGGATTGGAGGGAGATCGATGAGGTCGTACACATGGTGCTGCCACATAGCAGCGAGCTTGATGGCACATGCAGCATCCCAGTGTGGGGGAAGCACGAGCCTCGCACAGGGTGGCTGGGTCCTCTGGGCGTGCCGTGGAACGGACTGTGAGGGCGTGTGCGTCTCAAGCCCTAGGTGGGATGCACGTGAGTCCGGTCGTGACGGCATGCCAGTGTCCTTGATGAACCATGTTATAGCCTAGTGTGGAGCCCGGGTGGAGATCTGCGATGATGGCTGAAGTGGTTCGGCCGAAGGCCTTGGTCCTAGGGTCCCCACTCACAACCATAGGAGTGGACAAGAAACGTGGGGCGATACGGGGTCGAGGCGTCATAGGGCGCGATGCAGCGATCTACGTGCTCACTGATGGCTTGGGTCGAAGGCTACCGCTTGGGCCAGGTGTATAGCACGGTAGAGCAAGAGATGGCACATAGGTGGTAGCCAGAAGCGAGTCCGAGGGGCCGGCGGAGGCGGACGGGGCTGCCAGCCCGGACGGACCAGTGGACACGGATGGGGCTGTAGGCCCAGAGGGACCCGCGGACGGGGTCGAGGCTGCTGGCCCAAAGGGACCCATCAGCCGCGGATGGGGCTGCCGGCCCTTGGGAACCAATGGACGCAGAAGGGGCTGCCAGCCTGGCGGGACTAGGGGACACGGAGGGGGCTGTTGGCCCAGAGGGACCAAAGGACACAGACGGGGTTGTCCACCGGAGGGATTAGCAGACACGGACGAGGCTGCTGGCCCGGAGGGACCAGCGGACGCAGACAACGTTGCTGGCCCGGAGGGACCAATGGATGCAGACAGGAATGCTGGCCCGGAGGGACCAGCGGACGCGTGCGATGTGTCGCTAAGAAGCAGAAGGATGGAGGACGGAATCACCACTTCTCCACGTGGTAGGAAGGACATCGACAAGCCAGAGCGAACGAGATCGCTGGGAAACAACTCCTCAAAGAAGAGAGCATCGCGGGATTCAATAATGAAGTATCGGGATGGATCCCATAAGCGCTAGGCTTTGGACTAATGGAAGACACTAAAAGAGGTGCACGGACGCCCTCGGGATGCAAGCTTTCTACCCTGCTGCGGGACGGGCAGCCACACAATGGCCATACAGGGCGGAGATCAGCCTATTGACCAAACTAATGCTAGTGAGGCATGGACTCACGAGGAAGGGGTCCGTGGAGAATCTGGTTCTAGACCCATGTCATGTGGGCCATGGCTTCAAAGTAGAAGCCATCGAAGAGGCCATAATCGACCCGCATGGTGTGGATGGAGTCGGTCATGGTAATTTCCACCGCTCAAAGACACCATTTTGGGCTGGCGTGTAACGTGCCGATGTCTCGTGATGGATGCCGTGGGAGGCAAGTAAAGTTGTGGTCTCTCCCATGTACTCACCATTGCTATCAGAACGGAAGCAGCAAATGGAGCAAGCACACTCTCGCTCGCCATGGAAAAGCCATTCTTGAATGGCAGGAGTTACATCGCTATTCTGCCAAAGACAGAAGACCCAGCGGTAGCAAGAGAAGTCGTCAGTGAGGGTGAGGACATAGCGTCCATGCTCCCCGAATGACTCCGTAGGAATATGATCCATGATATCAAAGTGGACCAAGTCCAGAGGGGAGGATGCACAGGAGGCAGACTGAGGCTAGGTGGACCGGTGCATCTTGCCCTAGGCGCAATCAATGCACTCATTGGAGCACGGCCAGGGGAAGGAGGCTGGGTCAAGGCCCTTGGCTGGCTGGGTGTGTAGTATGCTATCTATGGCAGCAGAGTGTACATGGCAGAGGCGGCGGTATAGGAGGCGTGTGTGCTACGCAGCGTGTGTGCTAGTGACAAACAAATGGCTTTGTTGATCCTCCTTGTATATTTGTACAACTTTGTGGTGGCCATGAGTGTGTAGGGCATGCTGGCTTAGAGAGCGGAGGCGACACACAGTGAGTGCGTGCGTCAGCATGGAGCACGAGACACATCTACTTCCACTATCCCTCCTGTGCTCGCTTCCCTCTCGACAGCAATGCCCTAGCTCGGCTTTGTTCACAAGTGACTATTGTTGGACTAGCCTTAGGTGACCTAGTTTAGTTTTGCATTTCTGTAATACTCTATGCTTCATGCTTGTGTTCGAATACCTAGACCAGACCTCGAAGTTGAGGCTAGGCACTTGATACTAGAACAATGCGTACTCAAACACAGAATCGGCCTAGAGCCAAAAACAGGGTCGCGCGTGGGATTTCCGCGTACTGGAAAGACTAGTGTCAGCGAGCTTAGCTCGCTGGCCAAGGGGTGGGCTCGATCAGCGAGTCCCACTGTGTAGAGCTCCTCCTTGTCAATCTTTGGTCTTAGGCTTTTCTTGTGATGGCCGATCCATGGCTTTCACTTACCCAAGCATAACGTCCTCAAACTTGCATCGTTTTGAGTGAAACAAGTTGCGTTGGAACCGTCTTGTTCTCTTGATGGTATCAGAGCACAGCAAGCTTTGCATGGCGATCGCTAGGAAGAGCGATTTGTGAAATGGACGGACGGCCCTCACAACGGTCCTAAACGGCAAGGGCGCCGTTTGTCGCTGCTACAGTAGGCCTGGGCCGTTGAAGTAGGTCGCGCAGGGCTCGCCAGACCCTACGCAGTCAGGGAGGGGCCAAAGAGGCGTGTATTGCATTGGCTTGGGGGCGGTGCCCACCAAGTCGACATGTCACAAGAGACGCGCGCGAGTGGGGCGATGAAGGAAGCAACAGCAGCGCAGCGGCGGAAGTAGTAGCAGCAGGGCACTAGGAAGCACCCTCCCTCTTTGCAGAGGGTGAGGAGAGTGTGAACGGAAGCCATGAGCAATACGGGCTCCGCTCCGCTTGGTGGCGCTAACCAAGGGAGTGGCTAAGACCCCAACGGCAGCCAGCCCTCCAACCAACCCGCCACCACAATCACATGGGAGGAGATGTCCAATGTTATGACGCAAAAAGACCTCTCCCCTCCTCCTCTCTGCACGCGATAACTCCTCGCATGGAAGGAAATCTTCCTTGCGTGGGCTGCTGAGTACGGATTTGAAGAGGTCTACCTGTCACCAACGGCGGATGATGCAGACAAGCGTGTCCTTCTGCGCGCTTTCAATGCCCTCATGCCGGCGTTGCCCAATGATCAAGCCTACGCCATCCGCCACCTCTGCTTTGGCGGAAAGGGCGAG
This sequence comes from Penium margaritaceum, assembly GCA_023375785.1. Classification (NCBI taxonomy): domain Eukaryota; kingdom Viridiplantae; phylum Streptophyta; class Zygnematophyceae; order Desmidiales; family Peniaceae; genus Penium; species Penium margaritaceum. The sequence goes on from SZWC01002160.1 coordinate 207,282, forward strand.
GATCCCACAAATCCACCTAGCGGAATCCCTTGACCTTATGAGGTGTGGCAACATCTCTCCACCCAGCAGGAGGAACGGGATATGGCCTTAGTTATCACACTGCACGACAAGCTGCGCCGGCTGTACCCCAAGCCAGGAGCGCCTATCGCATAGTACTGGGACACGGCAATGGATGTCCGTTGCTGGATTCTAGGGCTTGGCGCATCGTGCTCATTGCTGGAGTGGTTGGACCCAGTTCTCCTTCATCTGGGCGAACCTTACAAGGGCAGGCGCTGTTGAGGAGACTACGTCAATGAAATTGAGACCACGGATTCGGCGGAGGTCTTTGAGGAACTACGCCACTACAAAGAAATTCTGCGTGGGTAAGCACCAGACGCCATGAACCCCATGGCCAGCGACTTTGTTTACCACGTAGCGACAGGCCCACCTCCAAGCTTTGGTGTAGGAGGTGGATGGGATGGAGGAGGCAGAGGAGGACAATCAGGCGGGGGGGAAGGACGTGGTCGGGGTGTAGGAGGACGTACATGCAACTACTGCGGGCAGGCTGGACACTACTGGCGGGCGTGCCCACAGCTCCAGCGCATCATGACTCCGACTGCGCAACAGCAGCCAAATCAGCCGCAGCAGTTCCATCGGCCTCAACTCAACCAGCAGTTACAGCCACCTGCCTGGTCGAGGCAAGCCCCCATGGGATCACATACACCGGCCCCGTTTGGAGCAGCCACGTTCGCAGCACCCTCACTGCAGCTGCCAACGGCATCCCCAGTGGCCCAGGGACTACCGCCGCCGCTCTACCAGGGACCACAACCGCAGTACCAGGGGTCGTTCTACGTGCCGCCGTACTCTGCTACACCTGTTCCTGCACCGGCGTGGGCACAACGGGTCTATTCAGAGATGGCAGACACGTGGCAGCCAGCTCCACCACCCCCTGTTGACTGGACTACACCCATGGAGCTCCAGCCCCTTGAGCCGACCGGTGCGACTCAGGCGTCAGGTCAGCGGCTTGGGCATATGCATGTTACCACATCTCACGCTCTCCCCGTGCATGAATGGCTGTATGACACTACTGCATCGCACCACATGTCCCCACATAGGTTGTTGTTTGCGCCCTTGTATGTCGTGCATGATGTTGAGGGAGTGAAAACCGGCTCTGGGGAAGTCCTAGCAGTGGAGGGTGTAGGAACGGTGGCATTGCAGGCACCTGGGGGAGTGATTTGGCTGACTGGCGTCTTGTTTGTGCCAAAGCTACGCGTGAACTTGTTGTTCGGTGGGCAGCTGGATTGCCAAGCCAATATGTCCACAGTGATGTAGCAGCAAAGATGCATGCTTTATGATTCGACTGGGAGCTTGTTGGTGGATGGGCCTTTGTATACTGACATGCTGTATTGCCTGACTCTCTTTCCCCTGGTTTCCACTCACTCGTATTGCCCACAGGCTCACGTCGTCACCATGACAGATGCAAAGCATACGGATCTCCTTCACAGACGGCTGCCACACATCCACACAGATCTCATCACAGAAATGCAAAAGCACTCCTCAGTACGAGGTATCACACAGGAGGATTGCCCGCATGGCCTTAAGGCAGACACTTGTCTGGAGTGCCATGAGGGCAAGGCACATAGACAGACTTTTCCCAAGTCAGACAGGGATAGCACTGCACCTCTGGAACTGGTCCATGCAGATCTGACTGGACCGATCTGCGTGCCCTCAGTCCAGTATGGGTCACAGTATATCCTGACACTGACAGACGATTTCAGTCATTTTCGCTGGGCGTTCCTGCTCAAGTCTAAGTCAGACACTCTTCAGGCCATCACAGAGTGGATACCCCTTGCAGAACATCAGACTAAGTGCAAGCTGTTGAAGCTGCGGACTGACAGAGGGGGAGAGTTCATGGGTACACTGACTGCAGCCCTCAAGGCGCAAGGAATAGAACATCAGACCACAGCGCCATACACACCCCAGCAAAACGAGGTAGCTAAGAGATGGCACAGAACACTTGGCGATGCCCTGTGCACGCTATTGAGTGAATCAGGTCTGTCCTTTGGGTTGTGAGAGGAAGCGGTGAAGTACATCACCTGGGTGTGGAACAGAGTTCCACAAGGTCCACTGTCCAGGTCGGTCACACCCTGGGAACATTGGTTCAAGGAAAAAGCGGACCTACGTCCTGCCCAAGTCTGGGGCATCATGGCTTGCGTTTGGTTTGCCAAGCCACAACGTGAACACAAACTGAGCCCTAGAGGTCAGTGGCGCATTTTTGTAGGCGTGACCCATCCGTCCAAGGCGTGGAGGTTCTGGGACCCCATGAGTCACAGCTTCTTTGAGAGTCGAGACGCTTCCTTCCTGGAGCACATGCCGTACAAGCAATTCCGCACCTTACGGCACATGCCCAACCTGACTAATCCTGAGCACTACCCCCACTATGTGAGCGTTCCAGTGCTTGTCCCATAGCCAGTCAAAGTTCCCACACACACTGTGGTCCCAAAGTAGGGTGAAAACACCTTTGTGCCGAGAGAGCTCCTAACGCCCATTGACCTGGTGAGCACAGAGTCAAGCGCGCCTCAGTCACCCCCTGGGCTACAAGGTGATGCCTCCATAGACTCGGGAAAAACTGTCACACGTGCACCACAACCTGTGAAGCGCGCCCTGAGGTACATCCCATGTGTAAACTATCGACAGTTCTATCACATGGTTGGTCCCTATCCCACTCAGCACCAACAGGTGGAGCCCCTGACCTTGTCTGGTGCAAGGGGGCGTGCTGATGCACCTGAGTGGGAGAAGGTCATGGCCGCTGAGATCAATGCTCTTCTGGGGCACAAGGTGTTCGAGCTTGTGCCTCTTCCACCTGGCCGGAAGGCCATTGATGTGAAGTGGGTCTTCAAGCTGAAGAAGAACCTGGCTGGGTAGATCGAATAGTACAAAGCCAGGTTAGTGGCAAAGGGGTTCCATCAAATTTCAGGACAAGATTTCACTGACACTTATGCCCCAGTAAGCAAGTACGGCTCTGGCCGAGTACTGCTGGGTGTGGTAGCCCATGAAGATTGGGAAATTCATCAGATGGATGTCAAGAACACATTTTTGAATGGCCCTTTGGAGGAGGAATTGTACGTCAAACAACCAGAAGGGTTTGAGGATGGAACAGATCGTGTCTGGCTGCTTCTCAAAGCCCTCTATGGACTGAAGCGAGCACCACGGTACCAGAATAAAGAGATAAGTCATACTCTCGCGACTGGAGGATTCACACAGAGCGTATGTGATCCCTCCTGCTTCCTCCGCTGGGACAATGGAGTACCCATCGTGCCCCTGGTCTATGTCGATGGCATACTGCTCTTATCTCCATCGCTCTATCTCATCACACGCACAAAGGCCCTGCTGACTGAGCACTTTTTGGGCATGACCATCATCAGAGACAGACCTGCACGCACACTCGCACTGCATCAGGGACGGTTTCTGGCACACCTCACTGATCGTTTTCAACACCTTGTACAACATCTTCCATCACAGCACTCACTGATGAGCTCTGATGTGTACGCTCATCTACTGGATGCACGCACCACAGACTACGGTCCAGACTATGATCCTACACTGTATCGTCAGATAACAGGCAGCCTCTCCTACCTCACATCCATCACACGTTCAGACATATCCTATGCTGTCAATGTGCTGGCCCAGTTTGGTCAGCAACCTCGCAGCGCGCATCACAAAGCATTGCTAAAACTGCTGCGTTTCATGCTGGAAACTACTGGCTTTGGTCTGGTCTTTGCGCCCACGTTGTATCGTATGCTGGATGGGTATTGTGACAGCGACTATGCACGAGACCGTCAGGCCCATAGTCATGGTGGGTATTTCTTTTGTTTGCGTGGTACGGCTGTGTCATGGCAAAGTGCAAAACAGTCCTATGTGGCACGCAGTGTGGCCAAAGCAGAGTACATGGCATTGGGTGAAGCAGCGTGTGAGGGCATCTGGTTGGCACGCCTGCTTGAGGAATTGGGGTTGAATGCACAAGCATTCCCAGTGCACAGCGACAGCTTCGCCGCTAGTCACATTGCCGCAAATGATGGTGCGCTACATCCACGCACAAAGCACATCAGTGTTGAACATCACTTTGTCCGTGAGGCAGTCCAAGCAGGACCCATTCAAGTCCAGACCATCAATGGGGATGCGCAACTGGCGGACTTCCTCACGAAAGCACTCCTCTCCATTGCACTCTAACTCCAACTCCATCATCTTGGCTGTGTACCCCCTGCACACATGGCCAAGGGGGCGTGTTGATCCTCCCTGTATATTTGTACAACTTTGTGGTGGCCATGAGTGTGAAGGGCATGCTAACTCAGAGAGCGGAGGCGACGCACATTGAGTGCATGCGATAGCATGGAGCACGGGACACATCTACTTCCACTATCCCTCTTGTGCTTGCTTCCCTCTCGACAGTGGTGCCCCAGCTCGGCTCTGTTCACCAGTGATTGTTACTGGACTAGCCTTAGGTGACCTAGTTTAGTGTTACATTTCTGTGATACTTTGTGCTTCATGCTTGTGTTCGAAGACCTAGACCAGACCTCGAAGTCGAGGCTGGGCACTTGATACTGGAACAATGTGTGCTCAAACAGAGCATCGGCCTAGAGCCAAGAATAGGGTTGCGCGAGGGATTTCCGCGTGCAGGAAAAACTAGTGCCAGCAAGCTTCGCTTGCTGGCCGACGGGTAAGTTCGATCAACGAGTCCCACCCGTAGAGCACCTCCTCATCACTCTTAGGACTTAGACTTTTTTTGCGATGGCTGATCCATGGCTTTCTGTAGCGGGAGGGCCGGTTTGACCCTCCCTCCTCGCTGAAGCGAAGGGTGGTTGCGCACCACCCCTCGCGTCAGCAAGGGCTGGCCGGCGGCCAACACTTCGCTGACGGCAAGCCAACTTGCTGCCGGCCGGCTGGACAGCCGGCAGCCGGTCAAGCGACCGGCCGGCCACCAGCCGGCCAGCTGCCAGCCGCCGATCGCGGTCTCAGCCCGATCGGCAGCTGAGAGGCCACGAGGGCCTTGAGGGCGAGGCCTCGTGGCCTCGTGCCCTTGCCCCCCCCTCGCCCTCCTTGCAAACGAGTAAGCGAGGGCGAGGGATAGAGGGAAGAAGGGTGAGGGCGAGGATGAGAGAAGCGCACGAGAGAAGTCAACACGGAATCGCCGATCGTGCCTCGCACGCAACGATTTTGCACCGATGCATCAAGAACAAAACTCAAGTTTGTTTGGGACAAATTATGGGTTTCAAAACCGGAAAACTCGTGCGAATGCAGGATCTCGAGGTGAAAACCCCTGGTGTGGGTCCCAAAACCAAGAGTAAGGTTAAAAACGGAAATGGGCCTTCGGAGACTCGAAGTATTCAAGTCTCCCTGCTCTGGGTCGTTGATGATGATTGCCCCTCAGTCCTGCAAAGGGGGTAAATCTCTGACGCGGAATGAGAATGCCATTCTGCGAACTCTGACGATGACTTCACAGCAGGAGCTGGAGACTCGACCCGTTATAGTGGTATCAGAGCCAGACGACCCCCGCGACCAAGAGTTTGATGGAAACGGTGGCTATGACGTGTATAAAACGTTGCCGGCAGTTACAAGAAGCAACAGAAGCGCCAGAAGGGACTACGACATCTTCGCTTCACGGTTTGAAATACAGTAAAGGGTTTTTGGAAGCTAGAGAAGAGCTCTATTTCTTTGGGATTCTTCTCCACAGTCTCTTATCCATCCCAGTGGACTAGGGAATTTTTTTGGGATGCGATAGGGAGTACCAAACCCCAAAACCATCTACTTTTTCCCTCTTCTCAAGGCTCCTTCTGCTCCTCTTTAGCCAAAAACTGGGGCAGTGGCTTTCTCCAATACCAGAGACTCTCACGGCCTGAGAGAAAAAGAAAAAGGAGAAAAGTGCTACTTGGAGATTTTTTGGAGGCTGCCACATTGCCATGGAGCACAACAAAGGCGCCTCCTAGGTGGGGTAAGGTGTGCCAAGACGACGCGAGAAGAGGCCAAGGAAGACCAGAAGACAAGAAGACAAGAAGAAAAGTAGTCTTTTGCTTCTTGACCTTGTACTTGCTTGTTTATCTAGGTTTTCTTTGCCTTCCTAGTGTTGTGAGTCACGGCTTAGGGTTTTGTATACAAAGCTATGACCTTGTGCCAACGTGGCGGCCTAGGAAAATAAAAATGATAACTAAAATTGCCTCACCGATTGTGAGAGCAAGATTTGAGGTGGTAACTCCTCCTTTAAGTTGTGGGGTGATCCTCACAACGGTCTTCACGTGCTAGTTGCACGGGCGACGAGATGGCGAGTGCCACACCGTCCAAAACCAACAAGGGCAAGGTGGTGACGGCCTCACCAAGAGCTCTTGGGGGACTCTAAACTTTGGGAGTTGCCACTGCGAGCACGGTTGCCAACCCAAAGGCAACCATACTGCCAAAGGCAGTGGTATCGCCAAAGGCAACCGATGCCAACCTTGGCGATACCGAGAAGCATGCGGATGTCGCAAAAGTGCTCGATGAGAATGTCAACGCGCACGTGGACGACCCCCACGCGACGGACGACGCGATGGAGGAGGATCTCCCGGAGGGGGACCCCGACGAAGAGCACGACGCCGACGATTGCAAAGGCGACGAGGATCGTAATCATCGCCATCGTCGTGCGGCAAACTCGAGTCGATTGCTCGAAAAGGACAAGACGCTTGCCGCATCACCTGAAGCTATCGACGGCAGCGAGAATGCCAAGAGCAACAAGGGCGCCAAAAGCAGCCATGCGGGAAGTTCCCGTGAGAACCAGCTAGACAACGACGACGACGCCGCGAAGGCAATTCGGGATGACCGCCGCAGGCTTGCGGAGTATACTGCTGAAGAGGTGGCCCGACTCAAGATCACCACCAGCGGTGGAGGTACGGCACCACTCGAAGGTGTGGGGGTGGACCCCCCTACTTACGATGTGGTTGCAATGGGACAGGGTAGCGTCCACGTGAGCACCTTCGCTGACGACAGTCTCCTCCGAAAGGTGGGACTCCTTGGAGGTGTGTACGCGAACTGTACCCTCCTGTAGTGGGTAAAGGTGCACGGACAACGCGAGGCCCCGGAGGCTATTGTCGATGCTCTTACAACCTCAGAGCTTAAGTTTACGTTTGCCAACCTGCTGGCCCAAGTCGGGCAGAGCATTACGGACCTGGACCGTGATTGCCAGCTGGAGCGCCTCGCCTTCCATGAGGCAAGCCGCCGATGCAACGCCCTCGACAAGGCGTTGCAGAGCGTGATCCATATCCGGATGAAGCAGCAAATGTAGCACACTGCAGCTACAGATGCCACTTCCAGTAGCAACGACGACTTGCCTACCTCGACGACTTTGGGGTCGGTCATGAACACGTCCTTCTTCCACAGTATGGAGATCTTCCGGAAGGGCGTGAAGCTGACCGACTGGCTGATCCACATGGAGCACGACCTACGCATCCACAAGGCTCCACTCAGTCAGTGGGACGACCTCGCCACGACTCGGCTTGAAGACAAGCTCTTCAAGTACGTGGTCAAGGAGTGGATTGCGTAGAGGCCTCACCTAAAACGGCAGCCCATGCCGTGGGAAGCCTTCTGCGCAATCATACGCAAGAAGTATACCCAGCGTGAGGAGGTGCAACGCGCTTTCCACAAGATCAAGGACTTCAGGCAGCTGGTTAACTCGCTTGAGGTCTAGTTGAGCGAGTTTACCGTGCTCGTGGAGGAAGCCAAAAGCTTCACCGAGAGCGACGGTACCCAGACCTTCAAGTACCCACAGTGCTTCCTACTAGAGTACTTGCGCGATGGTCTTTCCAGCGAGAAGCTGAAAGACAAGACCACCAAAACCGCAACGGGCCAGGCTTGGACAAACTGGAGGGCGTTGCGAGACTACATGAGCAAAGTGTATTCGGCGAACCCGAAGCACTACTCGGATGCACGGCCGAACATGTGTGCACAATAAGGCCGCGATGCATGCATGGATGCTGCAGGGGCTGGAGGGATAGCCGGGCAGCGGGATGGGGTCAAGGGAAAGCAACCGGCAAACCCCCCAACGAAGAAGACTTGTGGGAACAAGCACCCCAACCACAAGCGTGGCCGTGACAATGACGAGCTGTAGGTGGCGCGCGAGCATCGTAACACGGCCTTCCGCGAGGAATTGTGCCACAACGGCATGCATCCCGGACACTTCAGGGCTCCATGGCTTGAGGCTCCTGGTGGTGGACAAGAGTCGGCGGCGTTAGCTAGATGTGGCCTTCATTGTCTGCCCCTCACACCCAGAGCTCAAGGCGGTTTTGCATGGGCTTGCATGCCTTAACATATTCTAACATGGTATCAGAGTGTAGGGGGCATGTGAGCAGTAGAAGCAGTGGAAAGAGTTTAAGCATAATGGGCAGAATGCAAAGGGAACGTGCCATGTGGTGCCATGCCGGTGGTAGCGAGCGCGAACAACAAGATGACTGTAGTGGTGGGTACAACGCTTACGGCAGCCTTTTTGGAGTGTGGGTGCTGCCAGTTCTGTTGTTTGGGAAGTAGAAACACCACCACCACTAAAACAAGAAGGTGGTCCAGGTGTCCGTGGCTGAGGTGGCGTCTGCGTGCGGCTACAGCATTGTGTCCTGCATGTAGGAGCTGCATGGGCTACTCCTTTGATGAGTAGCAACTACAACAACAATAGTAGCAGGTGCTGCAATGGGAGCTCCATAGGAGCAGCAGGATTTACGGCAGCAATAGCAGCGGCTCCAAGCACTAGCAGGAACAGTTGCGATGGCAGCGACAAGCAATTCCTGTAGCAATATTTTGAACCACAATAGCTATAGCAACATTGCCACCCGCAATAGCAACATCAGCCGTTAATCTCTCATTGTGTATATTTGTCCTTGTGGATGCTCGTGAGTGCGCAGGGCATGTAGGAGCAAAGAGTGGAGGTGATGCACCGTGACGGCTCGTGGCTCCTCCGTCCCGCAAGAGTGGTCACCTCCGCCTTGTCGGCATGGCCCCACTCCTCCATCACTCAGAAGCTTGCTCACTCCCGAGCTTTCTCTCCACAGACCTGTGTTTTTCCTTAGCTATCCGCCTGGGTCACACTTGTACTTCCGACAGGAACCTAGATTGATCTTTGACATGCTTCCAACCTACTTTGAGTTTGCATGTGCAGGGCAGGGCACAGGACTCACCGGAGTGAGATTATCCTTGCTCCATTTCGACACTTGTACTTTTTTAAAGTGCGAATCTCCATGGCCAAACAAACCCAACCCTAGCATATGTGTTTGTTAACCATTTGAAGCCATTCATGTTGCATTGGATTTTCCTTGAACTTGTGATGGTATGAAAGCTAGGTTCAATGTGAAATAGTGGCAAATCAGGTCGGCGCCAGGCAAAAACGCGGACGGCCGAGTGACGTACGACCTTGGAGCCGTGCAGCTGCCGCAAAAGTAAGTTGCGCAAGCACCTAAGGACGTCGAATACCCTCCCCCAGGCCATGTACTAACAGTGGGGGCAGCAAAAAAGGGGAGAGGTGCAAGAGGAGGAAGAGGGCGACGGAGAGAGCCCAAGTGCCATTTGTCCCTCCTCAAGGGTGACAGCGGAGCCTTCTGGCCCTAGTGGGGTTTTACACGTCGAAGAAGGCTTGGGAGGCATCTAGTGCTCAAGACCGGTGACTCCTATCGAGCTAACGGCTCGCGACAGAAATCTGGGCCAAAAGTGGGCCTGGCAAAATGCTGCCACCATCACTGGCGTCGGCGTCATCGTCGTCGCCGCCGTCGGTGCCACTTCTACAGTAATGACCTGGGACGACCTGAGTAGAGTGTTTTCTCACAAAGACCTGATGTTGCCACTGCTTGGCAAGTGTGACTTCTTGTCTTAGAAGGACGTCTTCCTCTCTTGGATGGCAGAGCATGGTCTTGAGGACTGTTACCTCGCTCCACCACTGGACAACACCGATGTGTGGGTGCTCCTGAGAGCATTCAATGCTCTGTTCCGCACTCCATGAGGACCAGTAGTATTCCATACGTCACTTCTCCTTTGGGGGCAAGGGCGAGGTTCCCAAGAGCCCCGGTAGCAGAGTTCCTAGACCCCATGATGCGTGGCGGCACCTTGCCACACAGAAGGAAGAGCAAGGGATGGCCCTATGCAAGAAGCTCCGTAACCTTTGCCCTAAGCATGTTGCATCGGTTACCGAATGCAAGGATGCTGCCATGGACCTTCACCGGTACATCCTCAGCCTTAACGCCTCCTGCACCATCCTCAAGTGGTTCTCCTTCATGTTGGAGAACCGTACAAAGACTTTCGGTGTGGCCTGCTTTGGAAGCTGAAAGGCGCCAACATCAAGAACACCGACTCAGCAGAGGTGTTCGAGGAGCTGCTGAACTATGAAGATACATTGAAAGGAGAGGTACGCAAGGACGAGGGTGCAGGAGCAAGCACGTTGGTGCATCATGGAGGAGGCACTCTACCTCCTTCACACCATCACCCGGTTGGAGGAGGCGGGGGAGGTTGTAGCAGTGGAGGAGGCCGAGGCGAACAAGGGAGTGGGGGACGTGGGCGCGGTCAAGGAGCAAGAAACTGCACCTGCAACAACTGCAAACAGCCAGGCCACTACTCACGCTCCTGTCCGGCTCTTAAACGACTCATGACCCCATCCATGCAATAAAAACGCTAGGCAGTGGGACCGTCACCTGCACTGTTCCCTGAGCTCGGCCAGCATCGTTATCCTCGATCATGGACGACACCAACCATGACAGGGCCTCGTGCACCGGCACCCTTTGGGGCGGCCACATTTGGTCCACTACAGCTGCAACCGACCATGTACCCATCGATACTAGCACCATCTCCACCAGTGTATCAGGGACCCCGCCACATGCTCCCGTACGTCAGTGCACCCACCCTTGTTCCAGCATGGGCACAGAGGGTGTACGTTGAGACGAACGAGCTGTAGGAGCTGTTGGCACTGCTTCCAGGGCCAGGGTGGAGCGCGTCCATGGAGCTGCACCCACCAGAGTCCACTGCCATACCACACCCTCCAGGTCAGAAATTGGGACACACTTATATCACTACATCACACGCACTTCCCATGCATGAGTGGTTTTTTTTGCATTGCCGCATTCCATCACATGTCCCTACATCATCAACTATTTGTCACAGTGCATGCCACGCTTGATATTGAGAGGGTGAAGACTGGGTCTGGGGAAGTGTTGTCAGTTGAGGCTATGGGGACAGTGGCTCTCCAGACCCCGGGTGGGGTATTGTGGCTCACTGGTGTCTTGTACGTGCTGCACCTTAAAGTCAACTCGTTGTCTTGGGGGCAGCTAGATGAATAGGAAAATGTGACAGCATTCACACAAAGAGGGAGTTACATGCTCTATGATGCGTCTAGCACATTGCTAGCTGATGGGTCACCACATACTGACATGTTGTACAAACTGACCCTGTTTCCCTTCGTCTACTCACAAGTGAACCAACCCAAAGTGCACATTGTCACAAGCACGGACACAACACATACAGAGCCCATTCATTGTCGTCTTGCTCATGTTAACAATGACACAATTGCAGATCTATTGAAACACACCTCATCACACGGTCTGTACTCTCGGCCTCAAAGCGAACGTCTGTCCAGACTGTCACAAAGGAAAAGCACACAGACAAATTTTTCCTAGATCAAACAACAACACCATGAGACCCATGGCACTAGTACATGCAGATCTTACAGGACCGATGCCATCACTCCAGTATGCACTACTGTATGTTGAACCCTCACTGATGACTACAACCGCTTTTGCTGGGCCGATCTACTGAAACCCAAGGCCGATGCCTAGCAAGCCATCACTGAATGGATATTACATGCTAAGCGACAGACAGGTTGTTCACTCCTTAAGTTATGCGCTGCCAGGAAAGGGGAGTTTCTTGGTGCACTGACCACACAACTGAAATCCAAAGGAGGTGAACATCAGAGCACAGCTCCCTACACTCCACAACAAAACAAAGTGGTAGAACAATGGCACAGGCGCCTTGTTGACGCGCTGCGAACACTGTTGACAGAGTCAGGTCTGTCTTTTGGGTTTTGGGAGGAAGCACTGAAGTACATCACCTGGGTGTGGAACTGTATCCCACAAGGTCCACTTCCCAAAACAGTTACACCATGGGAGCGTTCGTTCAAAGAGAAGGCTGATCTGAGCAACCTGCTAGGGTGTGGGGCACAATGACTTGCGTCTGGTTTGTACCACCACAATGAGATAAAAAAACTGAGTCCACGTGGTCGTTGGTGTGTCTTTGTTGGAGCACCTCATGTCTCAAAGGCATGGAGATTTTAGGACCCCACAAATCACAGCTTTGTCGAGAGTCGTGATGTCTCTTTCTTGGAACACATGCCCTACAAGGTGTTTTGTACCCTATGCCATTTTGTGAGTGTGCCTATCTTCATGTCATCCCCACCACAAGATGCAGGTCAGACATCCCGACCCATGCCAAAAAATGAGATGGCCACTTCTGTGTCCAAAGACCTGTTCTCACCCGTAGATCTGGCCAGCAGTGAGTCTAGTGCCTCTCAGGCACCTCCAGGCCTTAAGCCTCTGACCCCTCCAACTGAGACTGAAACCGCATAAACACCATTGCCCGAGGCAGTGCGACAATCTCTACATAACCTCCTCAGACTTGATTCTAAGCAATTCTATCACACTGTTGGCACTGCATCCATGGATCATAGTGTAACTGAACTACTGACACTGACTAGGGCCAGGGGGTATCCAGATGCCACAGAATGGGAAAAGGCAATGGTTGCTGAGTTGAATGCACTGTTGGAATACGAGGTGTACAAACTAGTGCCCTTGCAACCCGGCCGCAAGGCCATTGATGTCAAATGGGTGCTCAAACAAAGAAGGAATCTCATGGGTTTGATTGAGAAGTATAAGGCACGGGTTGTGGCCAACGGTTTTCACCAAATCCTTGGACATGATTTCAGCAACATGTATGCCCCGGTTGAAAAGTACATAACTAGACGTGCCTTGCTAGCAGTATCCGCATGGGAGGACTGGGACACTCACTAGATGAACATGTAAAATGCATTCTTGAATGGACCACTGGAAGAACTGTATATGAAATAGCCAGAGGGCTTTGGCGATAGAGCAGACAAGGTCTGGCTCTTGCTAAAAGCCTTGTACGGCCTGAAACTGACGCATAGGTGCTGGAACAAAGAGATCCGCCGCACCTTGGAAAGCGGTGGATTCACGCAAAGTATCTGTGACCCTTTGCCTAGTTTTTCCCCCTGTCGAAGGTCCAGTTCTGGATGGGTATTGTGACAGTGATTATGAGTGTGATCGTGTTGCTCGGAGTCGGGTGGATTTTTGTTTTGTGTGTAGAGGACTGTTGTGTGTTGACGCTGTGTCAAACAGTCATGTGTGGCACGGAGCATGGCTGAGGCAGAATACATGGCATTGAGTGAGGCAGCATGTGAGGGGATCTGGCTTGCGCATCTGGTTGAGGAACTGGGGGTGCACGGATCCGTTGTTCCCGTGTACAGCAACAGTTCTGCTGCCCACCACATTGTAGCAAATGATGGTTTTTGCATCCACGCACAAAGCACATCAGCGTCAAACATCACTTCGTTCGTAAGGTAGTGGAGGCTGGGACAGTTGAAGTGCGTGCCATCAGTGGTCAGGCTCAGCTAGCAGACTTCCTTAGCAAGGCACTTCCCTCCTCCTCCCTCCTCCAACTCCAGCATCTTGATTACATTCCCACCGCACTCCCGTCCAAGGGGGCACGCTAATGTCTCATTTTGTACTTTTCTCCTTGTGGATGGCTGTGAGTGCGCAGGGCATGATGGAGCAGAGAGTGGAGATGACGCACCGTGATGGCTCGCGACTCCTCCGTCTTGCACGAGTGGTCACCTATACCCTGTCTGCATGGTCCCTCTCCTCCATCACTCAGCAGCTTGCTCACTTCCGAGCTTTCTCTCCACAGACCTGTGTTTATCCTTAGCCATTCGCCTGGGTCACACTTGTACTTCCGACAGGAACCTAGATAAGTCTTCGACATGTTTGTGACCTGCTTTGAGTTTGCATGTGCAGGGCAGTGTGCGGGCTAGCCGGCCCTTTTTCGGAGCACGAGGATGAATTGCCCTCGGTCCAGGGTTGCGTGCCGAAAAGCCTCGCTCGCCAGCCTGCTAGGTGATTCTCGACTAGCGAGACTTATCCGAGTGAGGTTCTCCTCGCTCCATCTCGGCACTTGTACTTTTTTAAAGCGCAATCCACCATGGCTGAAAAAATCCAACCCTAGCATAGGTGTTTGTTGATCATTTGGAGCCATTCAATTTGCATTGGATTCATCTTGAACTCCTCAGCAACATCTCGCAGCAGCAGGATTTGTAGCCCGTAGTAGTAGTGGCAGCCGGTAGCAGCCGCGTGAAACAGTAGCAGCAGCTTGCAACAATACACCACTGCAACGTCGCACAACTGTACACGCGCAAAGTAGCAATAACAGCAACAGTAGCAACACTCGTAGCAGGGATAGCCGCAGCGGCAGCAGCCACTGCTACTGCCCCCATTGGAGTCAGAGTGAAGCTGTCACCAAGCTGCCTATAAGTATGTGTAACACCAAGCTGCAAGGCAGCTTGGTGTGACAAGCGAGCTCGCCGTCGGGCGAGCTCTTCGTGGAAGCTCGTCGTCGGGCAAGCTCACCACGAGGGTCAGGCCAAGCAGCAAGAAGAAAAATGAAAAAAAAAAGGAGGGGACAGAGGGGTCGACGAGTGGGGCACTCAAGAAACACCCTCGAGAAGGGGTACCCAACACTCATCACATAATCCGCTGGAATACCAAAAAAAAAGAAGAGAGGACAGAGGGGTCCACAAGTGGGGCACTCAAGAAACATCCCCGAGAAGGGGTACCCTACCGTCACAAGATAGTTTGGTGAACCAAAAAGAAAATAAACAAAAAGAGGATGACTATCGTACCTTCAGCGATAGCTTCGGGGGCGGCCCTGGTCACACCAACTGTAGGTTGAGGAGTGGCAGAAACAATAACTACAGCCGGTCATCCGTACGCTTCTCCGGACGTGTTGTGGCATTGTAGCTCGTCCGATCAGGTCACGATTATTGACCTTGGCACTATGACCCGTCAGAGTGACGGTATCCGACAGTGTTGTAGCCTCCCGAGGCTTGGTGCTTTACTTTCGGGAGCAGGTGCTCTCTGCACCTGCCCCATTGTTAGGCGCTTGAGATGAGTTTGTCGACACGAAAGCAGGCCTCTTGTGCATTCGCCTGCTACCATTATGGTGATGGACGTCACGGTTGGCGTCAATGTTGGACGCGCCCTCGAGGCTAGCATCCGCCTTGGCTTTGGTCCCGTGAGAGTACACGTCCTCCACAGGATGAGGATCTGCCGCAGTTAGCGGATCCACTCATCGGACCTCTGGCAATCATGTTCGACAAGATTCGGGGCCTTAAACGGATGATGAAACAACAATGTAACCTTCCCATTGCTGAGCGTGCTGCTTCCATGCGCCCATCGACAGCTCTCTTGCATTCCTCTGTATCTTCTTCTTCAAAATCTCAGCAGGATGCTTCTTCAGCTTCACCCTCCGATCCATCCTGAGTGGCTACCATTCTTTTGATCCGTCATTCTGTCGCCACGCCCCCTTTGGATGATCCATCTTTCAATGGTTGGTATCGAGCACAGCGTCGTCGTTGTCGCATGGCCTATCATGCTAGAATGATCTCAGATACATTGTCCGCTCGCAGGACTACTGTTGCTCATCCCGATGAGGAGGAGAGTAGCTGTCGTGGACAACAAGCCACATCGATTTGGACATGGTCAGCACCTTCACCTAAGAGAAGAATTGAGTAGCCGGACATTCTACGGTAGTAGACTTTATCACGAGCGGTGCAGGCCCCGAGTCCCTAGACGATGCCACTTGCGGCGCTGACATGTGGCGGCCCGGCAGTGGCAGAGGAGCCGGACCTTCTACAACAGAACATTGTATCATAAGTGGTGCAGGCCCCGAGTCCCTAGCTGGTGCCACTCGCGGCGCTGACCTGTGGCCGCCCGGTTGGTGATAGAGGAGCACCCTATGAGCCAAGATACCTCTTGGGGGTTTCCGAGGGAGTTGGTGCAGTAGGCTCACAGCAGCCCGACAGCGGTCGTAGTGTAGGAGCAAAGTGGATCGGCTGGTCTTTCATACGTGGAAGCTGATCTAGACATGGCTTTAATGGTGAAGACATGTGTGTGTCATCGAGGTCAACTTCCATGCACAACCTGCCAGTATGAATATGTGTCTCACCATTGTGGGGTCTCCTCGAGCACTGGCACATACAAGAAAGTGGCCGGGTCTCAACCACAGAGAAAAGTCTCCTAGCTCCCGACAAACCAACCAGGCTGCCGGAACGCATCGGTCGCGTTTCGCCAGCACTGTCGTAGGTGCTGGAGAAGTCTCAAGATGCTCCAGAGGCCCGTCGTCTCGTCACACTCTCCTCTACCCTGTACCACTATGGGGTATGTGGGTAATCCATCTCTAACGCTCGTGACGGGTGGAAGCCACATAAACCAACAAAAAGAATCCACAGTCATCATTAAAAGACAAGCTCAACTTGTTCGAGCAGAAAGATATTGTTCTTCTAACACAGAGCAAACGACCAAGACATGCCTCCACTGGCATGTATGCAATCATCGCTTATTGGTTCATGAGACGCGCTGGCCTTGGAGGAAGCTCACACAAGGACAACGCTTGCACTGAATGCAAGCATGTTGTTTATGTTGTGCTTTGTGCCTTTTTCTGTACAGTTTACTGTGACCACTCGGCCGTGTCCATACTCGTGCAGATCCCTGAGGCAGGCGGCCCTGGTGACACCGGCGCGACGACAGGCGGCGGACTACCCGTCCGGAGCTGACCGACCACTGTTCTAGAGCCCCAGATGTCACCGGGACTCCTTGCTGTGACTTCTACGTCTTGCAGGCGCCTTTCGGCGGACTGGGCATGAGGCCCATTTGCATGTTTTTGCATTATATACTCGCTGTCCGTTGATGGATGCATGCATGTGACCAGTCGTTGCGTGCGTCTTTTGATTCTGCACGTCTAGGTTCAGACGGCGTAGGATTCTGACATGTGTGCGCAGAGTTACGGCCAAAACAGTGGTTTTGGGCCGGTTTTAGGACAGCTCTTGGACTGCCGCGTGCGACACCCGCCGTGCGCCGCGGCAGGTATTTATGCCCTGGACCTGTCAGTTGTCATTTCTCTCTGCATTTACTAAGCTATTGAAGCTTATGAGACTTTGCGCGTCTCCCTAGCCTGATCCTTGCTGTTTCTTGCACCTGCCTGCTTGCTAGTGCGTCNGATGGATGCATGCATGTGACCAGTCGTTGCGTGCGTCTTTTGATTCTGCACGTCTAGGTTCAGACGGCGTAGGATTCTCACATGTGTGCACAGAGTTACGGCCAAAACAGTGGTTTTGGGCCGGTTTTAGGACAGCTCTTGGACTGCCGCGTGCGACACCCGCCGTGCGCCGCGGCAGGTATTTATACCCTGGACCTGTCAGTTGTCATTTCTCTCTGCATTTACTAAGCTATTGAAGCTTATGAGACTTTGCGCGTCTCCCTAGCCTGATCCTTGCTGTTTCTTGCACCTGCCTGCTTGCTAGTGCGTCAGCTGACTGGACAGTGTCGCCACGTCAGCAGCAGCAAGGCTAGGAAGCTTCCTAGCAGTTTCTCATGGTATCAGAGCGGTGAGACAGATCTCACCGAGCTGCGCAGCAGAGACGCAGCAGAGCAGCAGCAGTGAGAGTCACCGCTGCAGCAGATCTTCTGGGACCCGTTGGAGACGGTCGACCGCCGTAAACGTGAGATCACAGCTGCAGAGACAGCAGCAGCGACGCGTACCACCACGCAGAGGGGCGTGGCGGCGGCGGTGCCAGCAGCCCTTCTCCCACCGCCACCGCAGCTGAGTAGCAGCAGCAGCGTAGCAGCCACAGCCGCAGCAGTAGCGTGACAGCAGCCGCGGCAGCAGCAGCGCAGCTGCAGCGGCGGCAGCAGCAGCGCAGCAGCCGCAGCGGCGGCGGCGGCAACAGCAGCCGCAGCGGCAGCAGCAGCATCAGCGGCCGCAACGCAGCTGCAGCAGCAGAAGCAGCAGCGGCAGCGGCGGCAGCAGCGGCAGCAGCAGCAGCGTAGCAGCGCAGCAACGCAGCAGTAGCGGCAGCGTGGCAGCGCGGCAGCGCAGCAGCAACAGCGGGCGGCGGCGGCGGCGAGCTGCTGCTGCAGCGCGCAACAGCAGCAGCGGCAGCGTGCAGCTGCTGCTGCCACCGCCGCGCACGCAGCCACGCAGCTGCTGCTGCAACTGCGTTGCAGCTGCAGCAGCAGCTAGGCGGAAGCTGCTGCGCAGCTTCCGCGCAGCCTCCGCGCAGCCGCCACTGGGCGACTGCGCGCTCGCGCAGGACCGCGAGCGGAACAACAAAAAAAAAGAAAAAAAAAGGTCAGCGTTGACACTGACGTCAGCATTCTGCTTGCTGACGTCATCAGGTCGTGCTGACGTCAGCAACCACCTGCTGACGTCAGCACCATACTTCGGCAAATTTTTGGCCGGATAGTCAAAAATTGCCAGCGTCTTAACTCCTCGAGAAACGCTGACGGTTTTGAAATCCGACAAACTTGACCTGTTTGTCCATACTGAGAGGCGACATGGAGTCGGACAAGGGGAAGGCGACTGGTGATCCCTCCTCCTCCTCCTCTGGCGTCCTGAGCCCACGCTCGCAGGC
>SZWC01002161.1:64631-77719 GCA_023375785.1 Penium margaritaceum
CATCAGGCCCGATACGCACGAGTCGTGGGGGAGCGCTTTAGCGATCTCCTTGGTGCAGTGCCCACTGCTTCCATACCACTCACACCTGATGGGCAGGATGCTCTGAAGGTGGACGACCCTACACAGCTGGGGGAGACAGTGGACGTGACCTTGTACCTCCGTCTTATCGTATCTCTGATGTACCTGGCCACTACCACGCGTCCCAACATCGCGTTCGCCGTCAACCTCCTCGCTCAGTTCTCGCAGGCTCCACGTGCGAGAGCTCTTCACGCGGCTGTGCGAGTCGTACGGTACGTGGTCTCCACGTCGTACCTCGGACTCTGCTTTCGTCAGCAGTGTTCGGTGGTCCTTGACGGCTACACTGGGCTTGGAGTCCTGACGGGCGCAGTCACACTGGTTACGTGTTTCTGCTCGGTGGTACCGCTTTGTCTTGGCGAAGCGGGAAGCAGGGCTGCATCGCACGTAGGTCGTCAGAGGCAGAGTATGTGGCTTTGGGGGCAGGGGCTGCTGAGGCAGTTTGCCTGCAGCGCTTGTTTCTTGAACTTGGGCAGTCAGTACGCGCCATTGTGCTGCGTTGCGACAACCAGAGTGCTCTCGCCATTGTGGAGAACTCTGGTGTTTTTCATGCTCGCACAAAGCACATTGCGGTTCAGCATCACTTCGTTCGGGATCTGGTGGAGCGACGCGTGATCTCCATCATGTGGGTTGGCACTGACTTGCAGCGAGCTAATTTCTTGACGAAGGCACTTGCCCGCGGAAAGTTCCAGGTGACCATTCGTTCTGTTGGGCTTCGCCCCTTGTGTGACAGTGGTTGAGTGTGGGATGCACATTGCCGTCTCATGTGTCTGTGTCACTCACTATGTGGTTGTACCAGTGCTGCACGTGTATGGACATGCGTACCATCGGGTCATGGGGGAGTGTTGTGATTTGTGCCGTTCCTATACAGTTTACTGTGACCACTCGGCCGTGTCCATACTCGTGCAGATCCCTGAGGCAGGCGGCCCTGGTGACACCGGCGTGACGACAGGCGGCGGACTACCCGTCCGGAGCTGACCGACCACTGTCCCAGAGCCCTCGATGTCACCGGGACTTCTTGCTGTGTCTTCTACGTCTTGCAGGCGCCTTTCGGCGAACTGGGCATGAGGCCCATTTGCATGTTTTTGCATTGTATACTCGCTGTCAGTCAATGGATGCATGCATGTGACCAGTCGTTGCGTGCGTCTTTTGATTCTGCACGTCTAGGTTCAGACGGCGTAGGATTCTGACATGTGTGCGCAGAGTTACGGCCAAAACAGTGGTTTTGGGCCGGTTTTAGGANTCACCGGGACTCCTTGCTGTGTCTTCTACGTCTTGCAGGCGCCTTTCGGCGAACTGGGCATGAGGTCCATTTGCATGTTTTTGCATTGTATACTCGCTGTCAGTCAATGGATGCATGCATGTGACCAGTCGTTGCGTGCGTCTTTTGATTCTGCACGTCTAGGTTCAGACGGCGTAGGATTCTGACATGTGTGCGCAGAGTTACGGCCAAAACAGTGGTTTTGGGCCGGTTTTAGGACAGCTCTTGGACTGCCGCGTGCGACACCCGCCGTGCGCCGCGGCAGGTATTTATGCCCTGGCCCTGTCAGTTGTCATTTCTCTCTGCATTTGCCATACTGAAGCATTCTGAAACTTGGACTTGTGTCTCCTAGCCAAACCCTTGCCGTTGTGTGTACGACCTGTGCTTGTCGTCACCGTCTGACTAGGCACTGACGCCCGGTCAGCGGTCGTGTTGCTAGGAAGCTTCTACGCACTTTCTTACTAGTATCTCTACTGACTCGTCAGAAACGTACTGTCGCCGTACAAGTACCATGGTACTTCAGTACGGCGGAACTTTGGAACCAAGGTACTCAATACCACGGTTTGCCATCCACAGGTCGAAGTACAAGAGAAAGAGAGTGGGAGGCAGTGACGCAATGAGTGACGCTCGTTGTTTTTTCCGTGCACTACCTCACTGACTCATATTGTGACCTCTCGGCTGGTGTATATGCTCGTGTAGACGAATGACTGGATGGACGCTAATGCCGAAAGGATGCTCTTCAGTGGAGCGGACGTGTCGTCATGAAGTCGAGCATGTGGTTCTCCTCCTCCTCGCGCTTCTGACGCTACACCCTCACACGACCAGCTCCATCGGCAGTAACCCCCAGCTCTCATGTCATCAGCAGTTGTACATAGCTCTCAGGAGCAGGGTAGCCGGCGCCCGAGTTCGGGCAGCCGTAACTCCACATACCTATTCTTCTTGCTCATTCTGACTGCACAACTGTATTCGCGGCGTAGTTGTTACGGTATGGTCCAGTTTTTAGGCAAAACCGACAGCGCCCGGGTTTTGGGCCGTCTGGTGTCTGGCACGGCTCACCCAGGAAATTCTGCCAAACAGGGTAATGCTAGGATTTTTCTGGGGATCGATTTGTGAGAGGTGTCCAGGTCGACCCCCCTCTTGACGTGGATTTCCTCCCGTTTGAATTCTTAGTTTTATGATGTTGTAGCGCTTCCTGGTTGTTTGGAGGGGCCTGTCTAGGGAGCACCTTTCCATCGTGTGAGGGCAAACAGGATCATGTTGATGGCTGTCAAAATCACGAGTGGAGTATTGTTAAGCACAGGCGACTGGTTTCTGGCACTCATCACCATCTGTGGGGAAAAACAGGTTCCATTGCAAATAACACTTGCGATTCAAAAACGCTCGACACGAATCTCAGACCAATGAGAGTTGGCGGTTGGCGTTCTCCATCTCGTTTTTTGCATTGCGACGTCTAGTGCAAGTTATGATGAGTTTCTGGCCATTGCGGATCCTGCACGACCATGCGGGATCTGCGGCGGCCAGAAACTGCACGATGTCGTCGAGCCTTTTGAGTTTTGCATCACAGCCGTGAGAAACATCTTGCACGATGTTTCTCGCGACTGCGATAGCTTTGGACACTGTTTGTCGAAACGTGAGTATTGAGGCTGAGTCTGCGTGAAACTTCGTCCAGCCTTTTGAACAAGCACAATGGTCGCCATTCAATAGCATCGCTGAATACTTGGCCGACATAATATGATATGCGAGACTAGATGTCAATTATAGCGGGTCCTCGCATATCTAGGGCTTGGTGCTAGGCATAAACCACACATAACATTCCAAATTCGACATTTTTCATGCAGCAGCTCTCGAAACAGGCACCTACCATGGTTGTAATCTGAACTCGTCACTTATTGTCTACGTGAGTCGCAAACCAAGCAGTCCGGATGTATTTGCCCTCTTTCTTGTTGGCTGGTTTTCTAAGTAACAAGCCTCACAGCGCTGAGGTGAGGCTAGAACTGGAGGGGGTCTGAGTAAGTTGCTCATTCTTCATTCCTAATCAGTCATTGCTTCGTTCCAGTTGCAGTTATGATGCTAACTTTGCCGCGTGCATTTCTGAGTAACAAACCAGAGCTCTCAGACTTAGACTCTAGTGCAGCAGACTGAGGGGGCAGCAGAGCTGCTGTTGCTTTGCCTTAACGACAACGGCAAGCAACGAGTGCGGGTTCTCGCATACTACATCAACAACGCTACCACCCCAACCTGCGCACTAGATAGTTTCCATTTGTTGTGATATGAGCCATTCTCGTTTTTTGTACTTTTTATTGTGATTTCTATTGTGACTCGATTGTGTCCATGCTCGTGCCAATCCCTGTTGCGGAGCCAGCTGGCACAGAAGCACCTTCGTG
The DNA here is from genome assembly GCA_023375785.1 of Penium margaritaceum. Lineage (NCBI taxonomy): Eukaryota > Viridiplantae > Streptophyta > Zygnematophyceae > Desmidiales > Peniaceae > Penium > Penium margaritaceum. Next base: position 68,352 of record SZWC01002161.1, read on the forward strand.
TGGTGGCCCACACACTAGCAGCTGCCAAATAGCTGCCACGGCGCTGCATGATTGTTGGGGCCTTGTGTATTTGTTTTTGTACTCTCTATGATTTTCTCATTGGACTGGCTTTGAGCCCGATTTGCATGCTTTGCATTGTACGTCCACCGATTGTTGTCAAACCCATTCATGTGTACAGTCACTATGTTTGGCTTAAGAATCTTCATCTATAGGTTTAGAAGGTTTTGCATTCACATGCTTGTACGCAGAGCTACAGCCAAACAATGGTTTGGGGCCGTGTTTTAGGACAAACTCAATACTGTTGCGCGTGCCACCCGACATGTGCCGTGGGTGCTATTCATGCTGTGTCTTTTGGCTTTCATTCTCTCTGCATGTTGAAGCTATTGAAGCTTATGGGAATCTGCGTGTTACCTTAGCCCAACCATGTATGTTTCTTGGACCTACCTTGCATGATAGTTCATCACCTGGCTAGAAAACATTGCCACGTTAGTGACAGCAAGGCTTAGTCAGACAGGTTTCATTGGGATGCAATGAACATGCATGAGTAGAGGGAGATGTTATAAAGAAAAAAGAAAAAAAAACATCGATTTGCTAAGATTAGTGTGGATGAAGTGGACAATGGTCCATCTTTTACTGGAAACATCGCGAGACTAGAATCTAAAGTTATAGCAGATGTTGGATAATTGGCTACTTGGTGACGGATGCAAGGTGCAAATTCATTATTGAGATTCTAGGCAGCATACACCTCTTGCATCCATCACACATGACAGCATACATCGCCATGTCATGTGCTTTTTCTTCAAAGATTTCTAGACGAAACTAAATGAGACCAATCTCATCTCAAAATGCATATCATGTCCCAAGTCTCGAAGTTGCCTTGAAGTATTTTGAGGCGATCTTGGTCTCATCTTGAAGTCCGTGATTCATTCAAGAATCCAAGATTCCATGAACTCCAATATGTGTTCAATCTTGAACGATGTGCCCAAAGTTGCAATAAGCCCTATCTATGAAGCTAGCCCACTCAACTGCCAACCACGAAGGTAGAGCTTGCTGCCAACCTCAGGGTTGAGCCAGGCCTCACGGATTCAAAACATGAGCGGTTGTTCTTGGAAAAATCCGGTTGTAGGACCCTATTTGGATTAGGAACCGAGACCTAATCACACCCTTTTGAGTCTGAAAACTGACTCATGGATGCTGTTTTTGTGCATGGTTGTGTGATGCTAGAAGTAGTTGCCAGATTGCTGATCCCGGGGGCCCATGCCGCTGAGGTTATTCTTGGTGCATGAGATTATCGCCACTGTTTCACATCTGGTAGGTGAGGCTCGAGCCCATGGTTGACAGCGCGACCCCACAAAATTGTTTTTCATGGGTGGTCTTGTCCCCCGGTGTACCTACCCAAGGTCACTCCCTCTCGTCTTTGTATCCGCTTGCTTAAAGCAATCCTTACATCCATTGCATATTGAAACAGGTGCGCGAGTAGCCTCACACCTCTTTCTTTCTTCTCCACCTACAATTTGCGGGACTAGAAAGATTTTAAGTTATACTTACTAATTGCCGTGTTGTGTCTCCAAATAATTGACAATTATTGAGCTCAGACAATTATTGAGCTCAGCCAATTATTGAGCTCTTGAGCTCAGCCACATTCATGCAACTTCATACAAGTAGGGAGCGAAGGAAGTTATCATTGTAGATGCATTGCCTTGCTCAGCCTGCCATGCGGTGGACATACCACAGGAATCCGTGATAGTGATGTTTATTGAGGAGAAAATGATGAATTCCATGGCGAAAGGGTCATTTGCAGACCAATATCCTGGAGTGCCCCTTGCACGTGGCTGTAGTTGTGGGAGGAGATGGTTGCGTGCACCACATACACTTTCATGGAGAACTAATCTTTTATCATTCTTCACCTGAAGCGACTGAAACAATTTCATCACAGAAATATGAAGAATCTGGGAATATCCCAGGCGTACACGAGTCCCTAAGTTTTCCGCGTGGGCATTTCTGTCATTACACGCATAGCCCACCGCGCCACGAGACCTCGATTTTTGCTCCGACGGTCGAGGGCAATTCAGCCAACTGCCCTCGCCCTCCGGTGCATTCTTGAACCTTCTTACAGCCTCGACCACTTTCCCAAAACTACGACAGAAGTATCGCGACCTTTCGATCGACTTCTCGTCACACCGAGACGAATCTGGATTTATGAAGATGCTTCGCGCATCTCCGACCGTCGATCCTCGAAGCCCCCCGACTTCTCGGCGGAGCTTCTCGGATCCGACCACTCACAACGCGCCTTCGCACGCGTCGCTCGACGTCCAACCCAATGACCCGGACTACATCCCATTTGTAACTCGACACTTGTATATATGTGTTTTGTTGTTCCGACACTTGTCATCGAAGTACACTTACCGTTAATTACAAATTGCTCAAGTGTCCTGAATTCTCAAACTGTCTTTGCCTCGTAACTTCTACCTGTTCACCATCCACGCTCCGTTCGGTGTAACACTTGGTATCAGAATGCTTCGGCACTGGAGAGGCACCCGACTACTTTACCCACCCGGAGGACTACCTTACACAAGCCATCAGCGCATCTTGCACGTCAAGACTTTACAGACTTCGCGACTACGACGTGAGGCAAGCGAGCGCACCCGACGACCAGCAGTGGGTCTTCAGTGACGACTTCGGCGATGGAGGAGCATAACGTGCCCATGCACGCGAACCCTGAAGCAGCCGCAAACGATGGTGTGGTAGGCTACATGGCAGCCGGCTCAGCTCCGATGGCGTCAACGGCCACCCCGGCCGTGGATCCAATGGCGGTGAACCAGCCGTCCCTACAAGCAGCCTCGACGCCAACGACCGGGACGACAGGTGGCACTGGACGACAGGCGCGGATCAACGAGGAACTGGCGAACCGTATCTCCGCGCTCGAGGGGGTCAGTAGCCATCTGCTCCAACAACTCAACGTCGCGCTGGAGGCTCTTCGCAACGCAAGTGCACAAGAAGCGGTGCTCGTCGAGAGAAATTCCCAACTCTCGAGCGAACCCAAAGTTCGTCCGGCTCCACCTTAACCGTTCGATCCTGCAAATTCTAAAGGACCGACGGTTTGGATGTGGCTGACGAGTTTGGAGGTGTACTTCACCGCTGCAGGGATCAACGACGATCATAAGAAGATTGACCTCACGGCCGCGCTTCTGTGCGGCATGGCACTAAGTTGGTTGTCTGATCTAAAGGCCATCCAACGGCTGCAAGAGACCGGCGAGGCCTCATCAGCGGCCATCAGCGCCCGTCTCACATCGCCCACCGCAGGCGTTCTACCCTTGGAGCAGATCAACCCGCAATGGCAAGACGCGCTGACGCCACCAACCGACTGGAGTGAGTTTTCGCACGCAGTACTTGCACGATTTGGACGACTGACCGAGAAGTCTGACTCTCGGTACAAGCTACAGCGTCTACGTCATCAGTCTAGCGTGGTAGACTACACGCATCGATTTCGTGAGATCATCACCAGAGCAGACATCGTCCCCGACGAACTCTGTTTCCACTACAACAACGGCCTCAAGAGAGACATTTGGTGAGCGATTTCCATCTTCGGCATCCAAAACGACTTACCGCGGATGATCGAAATAGCAGAAAGGATCGACAATGCCGATTACAACGCTCGGATCCAGGAATCCTACGGCCGGCAACCTCCCAACCACAATTATCCTGGGAATGGAAAGAACCAGTCGGTGGACTCCTCGATTCCGATGGAAGTGGACGTCCTCGATCAAAAGGATACGCAAACCTGCTACAACTGTGGAAAATTCGGGCATATCGCTCAAAGCTTTCGAAGCAAGCAGCAGGCCAAAAACGGGGGGGGGGGGGAGGTGGTAAAAAAATGAGTCGGGAAACGGCAAACGGCTAGAGTGAAAGGCGCGACTCTCGTCCGAGAGGAGCGATCTGCGCCGAACAATTGCCCATCTGAACAGTCTACATCACCGTGGAGGGTGTTTGAGATCGCAAAGTTCGACGAGGGTTACGAGGACGAACAACCGGCAATACTGCTAAACGTTTAGCTTCGAGGATGTAAAAGTCACAAAACGGTACCGGCACTATTAGATGGAGGAGCTTCGCACAGCTTCGTGAGCAATGACATGGTCCACAAGCTGGGTTTGCAGACCAAACCAGGGGCATTTGAAGGCAAAACCGTCAACGGGCGATTGCAGATTCCGAGACTCCGAGAACTACTACAATTACAAGAGGGGGATCTACGGGATGTAACGCTCTTGAGGACGTGCCCGATGAGTGACCATAAAATCATTCTCGGACGTGACAATCTGTACCAGCACAATCCGCAGGTTGACTGGAACAGTGGCGATGTCTACGTGGAAGTTAACGGCGCCAAGCGAAACATGCCGCGCATGGGGCGGAAGACAACACCGGAAGTAGCAGAGGTGGAAGTAGCAGAGGAAACTACGGAAGCCGAAAAGCGACAAACTGTGTAGCCGATACCGCTCAACGTGGCCAAGAATTGTATGCGACGAGGAGTTCGCGCGTGGCTCGTGCATCTCGAGCCATGGAGGAAGCGGAAGTGGCAGCAGCTGACTCATCACCCTCATCAACCTCATCAGCATCAACCAAGTTCGCGATGGTACCCGAAGAGTTTGCACCACTCGTCCAAGAGTTTGCAAACGTCTTCCCTGAAGAACTCCCAAAAATCTTACCTCCTCAACGCGACATCGACCATCGCATCAAGCTAAAGCCGGGCAGCAAACCTACAGTTTAAGGGGCCTATGGGATGAGCGATCACGAGTTGATCGAGCTGAAAAAGCAGCTCGACGAGACGCTCGGTTAGGGGTTCATCCGTCCATCCACGTCACCCTACGCCACACCAGTCCTGTTCGTGAAAAAGAAAAGTGGCAAAATGCGGATGTGCGTGGACTACCGGGCGTTGAATGACACTACCATCAAGAACCGCTACCCTCTCCCCCGAGCCGACGAGCTTTCGACCAACTTCGAGAGGCTCGAATTTTCAGCAAAATTGACTTACTCAGCAGTTATCAACAGATACGCGTAGCGGACGCGGACATCAAGAAGACCGCGTTCCGAACTCGCTACGAGAATTTTGAGTTCACGGTCATGCCGTTCAGACTCACGAACGCTCCAGCGACTTTTCTGGTGGCAATGAACAACATTTTCCGCCCATACCTCGACGATTTTATCATGGTGTATCTGGACGACATCCTGATGTACAGCCGCACCCCTAAGGAGCACGATAGACATCTCCAAAGGTCCTCAAAGTTTTACAAAGACAGAGGTTTTTCGGAAAACTCTCGAAGTGCGACTTCGATCGCCGTTCAATCGAGTGTTTGGGTCACGTCATCAATGGCGGACGGATCACGATGGATCCAAAAAAAGTGGCAACAGTCGCTAATTGGCCAGCACCAACCAACGTCCAAGACATCCAAGTTTTCCTCGGCTTTTGCAACTACTACCGGCGCTTTGTACCGGATTACGCCTGAGTGTTAGCGCCTCTCTTTGATCTCACTCAAAAAGAAAACGCGTGGAGATGGGGAGACAACGAACAAGAAGCGTTCACCGCTTTGCGAAACGCTCTGACCTCGGCGCCAGCCCTACGACTAGTCGATCCAACAATCAACTACGTCATGGCTACAGATGCGTCCAATCGAGCCATCGGCACGGTCCTCCTGGAAGACCACGCTAACAGTGAGCAACCGGTCACATATATGTCAAGAAAGCTGCGGGGACCGGAACTCAACTACGTCATGGACGAGAAAGAGATGCTGGCGGTCGTGCACCCATTCAAGACAAGGTGGTGCTATCTTGAATGCCGCCGATGCATCGTACGCACTGACCACCATGCAGTGAAGTATTTGAAGACGCAGCCGAACCTGAGTCGACGTCAAACCCGATGGATGGAGTTCCTCGAATCCAGGTTCGACTACGATATTGAGTACCGGCCAAGCAAAACCAACCCGGCGGACACACTCACCCGCCGACCAGACTTAATGGCCAAAGCTGCAACACTACAGCTGCAACAAGATCCGTATCTCGAGAGGTTATTCACACGAGGCTACGAGCAACATGGCGGATACGACAAAGCAAAATTCTGGTTCGACGTACATTATTGGCGGCGACATTTCACGCGCCAGGTGGTCGTTCCCCCAACTGACAAACTCCTCTGCATGCTACTCGAGGAGTGCCATGACACCGGTCAAGGTGGGCACTTCGGAGAAGACAAGACGCTGAAGAAGCTGGCAAAACACTACTGGTGGGAGAAGATGCAATCCGACGTGGCCAACTTCTGCAAATCCTGCGACACGTGCCAACGACAAAAATCCCATCGCACGCGGCCACCCGGACTCCTGCAGCCGCTCCCCGTTCCAACAGAACCATGGGTCGACATCTCCATGGACTTCGTCACGGGATTACCGGTCCCATCCGAGGGATATGACGCAATCAGCGTGGTCGTCGACAGGTTTTCCAAAATGTCCCACTTCATCCCAACAACGACCAACGTCAGCCACAGGAACAGCACGCCTGTTTCTAAACAACATCGTGCGATTACACGGTGTCCCGAGAACCATCACAAGCGACAGGGACGGTGGATTCGCGAGCCGTTTTTGGCGCGAAATGATGACTCCCTACGGCAGCAAAATCTAGCTCTTCATTGCGTTTCATCCACAAACGGACGGCCAAACCAAGCGCACGAATCAGACGCTCGAATTGCTTCTCCGAACTCTGTGCGAACCCCATGGGACAGATTGGGCACAAAAACTACCGACCACCGAAATCGCGTACAACTCAACGATCTCCATCGCAACTGGTAAAACTCCGTTCGAAGTGGTGTATGGTAAGGTTCCCGCCACACCGGCAGAACTACACAGCCAAAGCAACATTCCTGCGGTTGACGTCCAACGCCACGACTTCACCACTATCTCGGAGGAAACACGGCAAACGCTCGCGAAGACGCAAGCGCCGATGAAGCGAGCAACTAACAAGCATGGCAGCGACGATGTCTTCACCGCTGGCGATCGCGTCCTCCTCCGCTCTACGAACATCAAACTCCGAGGAGCTTACTATTTGAAGCTCGAACCCCGATGGTTGGGACCGTTTGAGATCGAGCGCATGCAAATCCCGACGGTTGCACGACTCAAACTCCTTGACACTTTGCAAGTTCGACCGGTCTTCCACATCAGCCGACTCAAGCAATATGGAGACCCCAAAGAAAACTTCCCCAGCGGGGATGTCCCTCCCCCTCCTCCCGTTTAAGCAGACGAAGACACCGAGTATGTCATCGAGGACATCCTTGGACACCGACGACGTAGAAAAACGGCAGAGTATCTTGTCAAGTGGCACGGCTACGACTCCGTGCATAACACCTAGGAACCCTACAATAACCTCCGAGACGTCGATCACCTCATCGATAGTTTTTACCGGTTATCACCTCATTGACAGTTATCACCTCATCAACGGTTATTACCGCCGTCACCGGGCCACATCTGTACGCGCGCCAAGACGTCGCGGCTTAAAGGGGGGGAAATGTTACGTACCAGACGTACACGAGTCCCTAACTTTCCCGCGTGGGCATTTCTGTCATTACACGCATAGCCCACCACGCCACAAGACCTCGATTTTTGCTCCGACGGTCGAGGCCAAGTGCCCTCGCCCTCTGGTGCATTCTCGAACCTTTTTACAGCCTCGACCAATTTCCCAAAACTACGACAGAAGTATCACGACCTTTCGGTCGACTTCTTGACGCACCGAGACAAATCTGGATTTATAAAGATGCTTCGCGCATCCCGGACATTCGATCCTCGAAGCCCCCCGACTTCTCGGTGGAGTTTCTCGAATCCGACCACTCGCAACGCTCCTCCGCACGCGTCGCTCGACGTCCGACCCAATGACCCGGACTACATCCCATTTGTAACCCTACACTTGTATATATGTGTTTTGTCATTCCGACACTTGTCATCGAAGTACACTCACCGCTAATTACAAATTGCTCGTGTCCGAAATTCTCAAATTGCCTTTGCCTCGTAACTTCTACCTGCTCACCATCCACGCTCCGTTCGGCGGAACACAGGTAGGTGTTATGAATGGTTTGAAGACAATGCAGGCCTGAACGGCTTTGTGGCGCGCTTGAATCCTTTGTACAAGCATCCTCTTCACGCCTGGCCCACGGAAAATAGATTGAGGGAGGGACCATCGGGAAGGGCTCAGCTTCGTGAGGATTATTTCAGCTGATGTTTCGAAGTTCAAATACTTGTTTCGCGTCGCGTCATGCCGTGCCACAGGACGACCTTCGCCGCCATTCGCTCTGTGCAGTGCGTCGAATGCAGAGGGGGTTATGCAGTCCCTGGCCCCCGCTGGAGCCATGAGGCCGGCAACGGATGCAGAGGAAGAATTTTTGGATTGTATTGAGCGGGAAGAGCAACTTCAGCTTGACTTCTTGGCATGCCTCGCCGATGAACTCGAAAATGCTCGGTCTGGACTACGCCGCGGAGCTGGGCGAGTGCCAGATTCGTCCAGTGTTGCGACTCATCCCAAGTCTCCCGATGCAAATGTCCCCGCTCTAGAGGTCAGCTCACTTGCGCCACTAATCTCCATGCAGCTCACGCAAACCAAAACATCCCTGCTGCGCATGAAAAGCTTTGTTCTGATCGTTTTCTTGCGGACTGCTGCGCTCAACGCAGACCCCCAGGAACTTGGGCAGAGGACATGCGCCTTCCGCAGAGGGTTGCTGGTCCAAGGAAGAAGGAAACCAAACAGGCAGCGAGGGAAGGTCTTACTTTGCAACTGTCCTCAGGAGAGGGTACGAGCGACCGAAGAATGCTCTCGACGTCGCGTCCTCTCTCGTTGCCCACAAGTCTGTGTGGACTGAACGTTCCACTGATGCTGTCTGCTCGACGGGTACACGTACAGAGCAGATCTATTGGAGAATGAAGGGGCGCCTGCGCATTCAGACTATAACTTCCTCATCCAAGTGCAGCATGCTTGCCGCACACTGCAGCAGGTGGTGGACGAGTCCGTCGCAGAGCTCATTGAGCAAGAGAGGTGAGCCAAAAATGCCACTGCGCTGGCTGATTGTGCAACATGATTTAGCTGGAATTCCAGGTTTTGGCATTTCCAGGCTCTGCAATCAACAAAATGTGCTTTGTCGGGCACTGTGTTGCATTGCATCTGGCAGGAAGGAGTGTTTGAGGAGAGCTAATCTAGCTGCTGAGCGTCAGCGAGAGGCTGAGCAGTTGAAGGCAGCGAGCGAGAAACACCAAGCTACTCTGCTGACCACTATTCAACAGCTGCATGCTGACGTGGACAAGCGACTATGCATCATCTGCTTTGACGTTGTGAGTCTTGACCCCCCCCCC